>JAQFJA010000003.1:19047486-19063802 GCA_029874485.1 Naso brachycentron
CTTTCTCCAGTACAAAAGTGTGAACACCCACTGTCTCTTAATGGGAGTAAAGAGGGATATGTGAAGTGAGAAGCCGGAGAACAGATGAAACGGGAGCAGAGGCCACAACTAATGACAAAAACGTACATCAGGTACATGGTGTTAATGCTTTGTTTTCTTTTATAATACCATCACTACAGAAAGCTGTTTTATAAATCACCGCAATGTGACCGACAGGTCTGCATCGGTGCTGTTTACCTCTTCTGAGAAATTGAGGACTCATTCATGCTGTTGAGTGTTACAGGTCGGGGTAATTAGACAGACTCCATGCACCAAACTCTTCCTTATTAGGCACAAGTAAGCAAGATAAGTGGGCAGGCAAATAAGAAAGACATAAGAAGAGAGAGCAGGAGAGGAAACAGTGGGAGGTTAGCCAGGCCATAGATGTGCAAGATTCTCATCCTAATTATTCCAGCGCAGGGTGAAAGATGTCTTCTGAGAACATCATGGGAAAGATGGGGTGTTATTGAGAGCAGGAGAGTGAAAGTTCGAGTTTTGACATAAATCCCAAACAGCCCTGACAGCCAGTGAGCTGCAGAGAAAAAAGAAGAGGAGGAGGCGGCGGCATTTTCACAATATTGAATGTTAAGATATACACCATGTTATTTGCGTTTACAACAAAGGGCTGAGAGAGCATGTGCACTGGCATGTTTAATGCTGGTTCAGAGCTTTTATAGAGACTTTATCGGCAATAGTTTTCAGCAAACAACCCTCTGGGGCAATTAGACTCTGACTATTAGAAGTCTGAATAGGCTGCAGTTGTTCAGGGAATACATTAGTCAAATGTGCTGTAAATAAAGCATTTGTGATTGTGAATTCTTTTTTTGTGTTCTCCCAAGATCACCGTGGTTGTATCAAAGACACAAAGAGTTTTTCTCTGAGCAGTGCTTTACACCTTGCTTGGAAGGAATCTAATTTTCCAGCATGCTGGTATTGGCCTCAAGTAATGGTTTTGTTGCTTTATGGCGGCTGAGCTTTTCAATACACCTAAGGAGCACTTTTATTTAATTTGTCTTATCATGATCGATAAATGTGTCTGAACTGTGATTCTTTGGGACACACTGCCTGGTACTTGGCCACAATGATCTTTGAGTGACTATTTTTTCTTACAGACTCATATATGCAGTTTGGTCCACTGCGATACTGAAAATCAGCTGTAATCAAGCCCGAGAGCCACAGCACAGCCAGGATGTGTGAAAGCAGAGCTCTTGTGTACATTAACAGGAGGCTAAGAGGACATAGTATGAAACATTTTTCACTCACAGTTCTCTGTACAGTATGCAGTGAAATGCATGAGGAAGGCTGCAAGACAAGAAAGATATGAGAGAGTGGGCGGAGAGTTGTTCCCAAAGCTGAGGAGAAGGCGGAGTTGTGGAAGAGGATAGAAGGTGCATGATCAAAGCCTATATTTTGAAATCACTTACTTCTCCATTAGTTTGATTAATGGGGCCAGCCTCACAGTCAGACAGAGGCAAGGGGCTTGAAAAATGATGCAATTACTGGTTTTTGAATAGAGGGCTGAAAAGGCCTGCTTGAAAGGAGGATCTGGAGGAGATTCTACAGGGCATCTTGGACAGGAGACTACCTCCTCTTCATCCATCTATACCCCCCCTGCCACACACCCTGAAGCCCTGCAGCACTACTATAACCCTTCCCCTCTGAGGCCTCTCTCATCAGGCTCAGCCGCATGCTTCACTGGTCCTCTCTGAGCAGGGGGACCTTAATATAAATTGTGATTAATATGTGTCTGCAGCATCTTTCAGTGTTTGCATTCTGTTTAACACTCAGATGATGCTTCACTCCTTCCCTTCAATGCATCCTTGAACCAATAAAAAGGTGTTTTTTGTGCATTTTTACCAAAGTTCATGTTACAAAGCACTTATTTAGCAAATCTGAAAGAATATTGTGAAAACCTCTTGAGGTCAGTGCACAGCTAATTCAAAAGGCTTTGAAATCAGTTCCACTTTAAGTGTGTGGACATAATTACACATAATGCAAACAGCAAAGGAAACCTCTGATTCCTCTTGTCATACCTCATCTGAAGTGTTTGAATCCATGTTACACGAGAACAACAGAAGACATAAGAAGAAGACTGTTAATACAAGACTACTTAAGCCGGATTCCGATACATGCCATTGAGGTATGTATTGATGAATTATGATTATTGCAGAAAACTATGTATCATACGTCAAACACAGACATTTTGTCTATTTACTAATTACTGTTGCAACAACACATCATCAGTAGGGTCAAACTAACCAGTCTCATGACAGTCTAAACCCAGCTCACAATTTAATTTAAAGATAAGAGATGCTACTTGCAACAATATTACTGTGCGCATGGAAACGTTTTGAATGAAAGCAAATCATTAGAAAACACTCAACATTCATACAATGCACAATAAAGAAAGCTCCTTAAAAGCTAGCACTGTTAAATTAAAAGTGACAGCCCACGGTGTAAAATGCGAATCCACATGGGTGCAGGTCTTTATATCAGAGAAAATAATTAATTCTGATGGGTGAGGCGCAGATGACATTAGAGCCAATCTGCACATCTCTGATAATGTCGCAACAAATTTCCAAACAAAAATTATTTGGATAAACTATATTAAAGTGGGAGCTAATCCAGCCCAGCACGTTAAGGTAGGCTACAGTTAAAAGTAGGCCGACAAGAGGAACTATTTTGTACGTCCCGTTTCAAATCAAAAGCACCATTATTGTTCATAAAAAACTCCTGTAGTTCCTTAGTTAGGCTTTTATTTTTAAAAGGACCACGTGTGTTCATTTCTCACCACAGCTAGCTTAATAAAATCTCTGAAAACGTGAGAGAAAATGTAAAAGGAGATGTTATTTTGATAAACTGACCAAATTGGGAATCTACATGGTTTCTTTTTCACCTGAAAAGTTTTTAAAAAATTTTGAAAATGGTATAAATTATTTACAGTGTTGAGAAAGAAGGTCAACAGTTTAAGTTACTGCTAAACACTCACACATGCCTGTTTCAACAACAGGGAGTCAGTCACCAACAAGTCAGCCAGCTTGTGAGCCCCTGAGACATTTGTAAGCCGGCACCCATCAGCTCTGAGTGTTTCAGCCTGTCTAGAATGTAAATTAAATGAAAACTCTGACTGTAAGGTGTGTACAGGTAATTACCTGGAGCAAGGCTAAAACGATTCACAAAAGACTCATTCTGAGACTTTATGTGAAACGTTTGAATTTTTGAACTGATGTCACCGAGACAATAACACCCCTACGGTGCAATTTTAGCTGCTCTCATGAGTCACTGTGTGTTTGGGAGGCGGTCGACCAGAACTAAATACAAATTGGTCAGTTAGATTCAGGTTAGCTAATTAGTTCAGTCAATGCACCACCAAGGGAATGAGAGAAAAACATTACGGGATAAGATGAGGAAAAGAAAGACAAAGTCAGAGGGGCATGTGAGGCAGAACTCATACTTGTCAAAATCTGTACAATCTAGTGCAATGCAGTTTTCAGCTGAATTAAGCAGTTACATGGTAACTCTTCTGGAAAGTAGAAAGGTCAGGAGAACCTTTACTTTTCCTCTGCAGTTCTTAAATATCCCTCGGTCTAGGTAGTTTTGGATAAAAACTACAATTCACCGACTCTCTGTTGTAACTGTGATTGCATTTTGTGCTTTATGGCGTTGTCCTGATTATAACTACAGTGGGACAGCAAATTTATTTGATTGCAATGCTGGGAGACCTCTGAACTATTTTTTAAATCTGCTTGGGTTTAAATCACAGCCAGAGTCACGATGCCCTGGGTTAAATGTAGATCAGCACAGATAAGTGATGTTCAGCATTTGTGTGTGTCTGCATGTGAGTTATGAAGGTGAGAACACTTCAGGAAAAGCTGCAGGAAGCAACTTCTGGAGAAAAGTGAGCAAAAGTTTAAAGGGGCAGAATGGATGGAAGCAAAATTAGGGAAAAGAAATGTAGTCATAAATTTGTGCGGTAATTTCCAATGTGGTCCAAATTTTATTTTGACAGAAGGCTTCTTGGCATGGCATGATGATGTTGAAAATATCACAGCTCTAAAGTGCGCCCAAATTAAATATACCACATCATGGGGAAGTGTCAGCACAATGAATCAAACAACATTCTTGGCAGATTAAGAAATCCCAGTTAAAACATGATGTCCCCTGTGCACATTTACACATTAGCAATTACAGAGATTCTCTCCAGAGAGCTCTCTGGGTTTTTACATCAAAATCAGATAAGAAATTCATTCGACGCTAAAGTAAATCCGCTAATGAAATGACAGAAGCACTCACAGTTTCATGAAACTCCCACAGGCTTTTGGGAATAACTTCTCTTGGAACAGCCGGTTTGTGCACTCAGGTGTTTAGAGACCTCTTGCAAAATTAAAAGCATCATTGAATGACTTAGTCTGAACCCAAAATATCCATGAATACGGTTATTAAAGAATATATGTTTCTGTGTACGCCTATAAATGTAATAATTGATCGACTAATGTTTTTTGTAAACTTCTTATTGTGAATGTTGCTCTATGTGAGATGAAATAGCAAAAGTTTCTTGTTTACTTGTGTATCTCTTCATAATCAACAAACCTGAGGCAAACAAGCAATCAGAAACAGCTGCAATAACAAGCTGTTCTGGTAATTTCCAGAAGACATATACTGACTGATACACAAGAAACAAACTGAAAAATAGAAGCAGTAAACTATACATGCTGCCCATGTATTTCCAGAAAATCTCACTTACATAAACAGCAAATTCGTGTGGAGACAGAGAACAGATCCTTATTGAATAATACCACCTGCATATATGCATAAAAGAGACACAGTATATGACCACATCTTTGGAATGGGGGTGTTAACACGGACCTGCCAACAAGATATCAAAGGAACACATGAATATGCATGTGCACATGTCGAACACTGACTCATACACATTTGTGTAAGAGCAAAATAAGGAAAGGAAGTAACACAGGTGAGGAAAGAACACCTGAACCTGAGTCTATTTTTGCATTCCCTCCACAGAGGGCAGTGCTTTAATTGAACATTTTCTCCCGAGCTCCTGGGCTGCAACAGGCTGTGTGCGGGCCACCAATACAGTACTTGTTTTCCAAGTGGTTGGCTTTGCAATTACCCTTAAAACTCTTACTTTATTTTGAGGCTGCCACTTGGGAATTGGGCAATAATCCTGAGCTCACAGCAACAATTTCACAGTAGCAGACCTTTCCAACAATATTGTGGGGTTTCGGTATAATTGCATCTCATATTATACTCCAGGGGAACAAATATACAGTGATAAAGCTATTAACATACACAGACAAAGTAACTGTGCTTTTTGCTTTTTCAATTTAAAAAGAATATAAACTACACAAGCTAAAATTTCTTAAAAGGTCTCTCCGACAGAAAAGTAATAATTATTAGATATAGAAGAAAACACTTAACACATTCTAACCAGCTGGCCTTTGTGTTCTGTGATCTGCTGTCGGCCGATTTACTAAAACAAAAAGAAAACATCAGGCTCTCAATGCAGCTCTGCAGTTTAAAAGCCTTCTGACACTCACGCACAACTCTAGAGGTCACTGGATACATGAGCCAGACTTCACCCGGTGCCTTTTACAAGATTAACCGTTATCTTTCCTGCAGATATGAAAATTACCCAAGAGGTTTACTGTTTCAATAATGCTAAGCATGGCTCATAATCGCAAACATCAATCAAAGTTTATCACCCTCTGTCAGGACAAGGCCGTGTTTTGGGTGCTGCCGCTGAAATGCATAAAGCGGGAAGAGATTTTATTCTTTACACCCGACTGTTTTCAATATTTGCTTTCCTTATTGAGCTGCTGCATTAGGGACAAGGTGAGAGTAATCACAAAGGCTAAGAGCCAATCAATTGTGGGGCAGTGGTGCCAAAAGTGTTTTGTTGTTTTCATCACTTTCCTCCTCATCATCATAATAATCACTTTTACTAGAACCACTATCATCAGTTATTTACCCTTTAAAGGCCCTTTTCCACATTTCAGAAAATCCCCTGACACTGATTAATGTGACGAGATAAGTCATCACCTCAAATACGCCACACATTTAATTCTCCAGCATTACTTATGAAAAGGCAAATTATTTATGAAAAGCTCTTTAACTTCAGCAGATGATTCATACTTGTGAAAGTAATAACAATCCATCATGTAAAGAGCTTGCCAACTGCCACGGTTTCAGTTTTAATACCAGAGTTTAGATATACAACCATTTTTTCTTGATTATTCCACCCTCCCGTGAAAGATTAAGGTGTATGAAGAAGTCGTTTTATTTAGGTTTTGTTGGAGAAACTTTGTTACCAAGTGCTCTGCTGTTGAGGTAACATATTGCATTCAAAGGCTGACACCTTCTGAGTATTTCAAGCTCACGCCGACAGGACATGGCTGAGTTTCTCACCGGCAGGAGGCACCTCTAATTGATCACGGACAGAGAACGAGTCATTCTTCATTTACCTGTACCACTGTAGCATTTATTCATTACACAACGCAATTAATGTTTTCTCTGCGTGCTCTACAGTTTCGTCATGCACCGTGCTAATAAAACTTGCTTTATTATGGAGAAAAATAGCACTGATGTGCAGAATTTAGTCACAGGAGCTAAACCGTTTTGCTTCAAGCAAGGGATAGTATTGGAATTATTTTTTGGAGTATACAGGGGATACAGAATGACACTTGCACTGCAACACATCTGCTGCTAATATTTGTTTCTATTATTGTTTGTACTGTGCACATTATTGTTATTAAGTTACTGCAGGGGAATGAAGACAGCTGATAGTCTAAAGAGTATATGAATCTATGACATAATTGTCCCTACTGGAGGGATGACAGAACAAACAGAGAGCCAATATAACAGAACAACACAAGTTGTAGAAAGGGTGAGGAGGAATGAACAGAGGAAGGAAAATGTAGACACAGACAAAAGTATACAGTGCAATAACAGAGGAGACAAGATGAGGTTATGAGGGGAAAAAAGCAAGGGCAGAAAGATAAAGTGGCCACGCAGAGAGAAACATGGAACCATTACGCTGTGAAAATACAGAGGAAAAGAGGGAATGTCCTGTAACAGGGACAGAAGGGGAAGGCGAGACAAAGAGAGAGAGGAGAAGAGGCAAGAGAGGGCAGAGGAGGATGAGATGTAGGATGATGATAGATCGTTTTCTGGCAGGCTCAATTTGTCACGCTGTTTAGGGAGGAAAATGGAATAGAGGAGCGGCGGTGAGGGTCAGGGGGAGAGGACAGGGGTCCAGAGGTGGGAGCGTCGGGCCAGGAGGGAGCAACGCCGGCGGACAGTAAGCGAGATAAACTCTGCACACTTCTTCACCTCTGGCCTTCAACAGATGATCACTGGAGGTTAAAGCAATTTGATGACTCCATTCCAGAGAGCAGCGCCACAACGAACACTAGTGGGCTGGTTGAGGTTTAAATATGATTTTAAAGTCTGTACGTGCATTTGTTTGGCCTTTTTTTGTAGTTGATCTGAGTAAACATGAAGCTCTACATGTTATGCAAAGATACATTTTATTCATCTGAGGGGCAGGCTGCTGATTTTACACATCCGGCTCAGCTTTCAGTCATAGGGAGCACTCACGCTCCAGAGGAGCTTTGTTAAGGGCTTGGAATTTCAAATTCAAAACAGAAAGCTTGTGTTACAAACTGCTGGTGTGAATGGCATGAAAAAGATGTGAATTGAATTATGGAGAGTGTAGGATCCAGTTTTGAACTTGATCCATAAGGGCATAGAGGGTCAGGATACATTGACCCCTGCTGCACAGATTCTGATCATTATTTTTATAATCTGTTTCTTGCTAGTCCTCCACTTTCGCAATACTGAATCTCTGGAGTAGCCTGCCTAAAGTAAAGGTTTTCATGTTTCAGCATCAAAAAGCACCCACAAATCCCAAAATGCCCTCTTGGGTCACAGCAGAGCTTAGAGACATCAACTCAGTTTGCAACTGAATTTTTCTTTTGCAGCTGAGTTTGTTGTTATATTCAGTGCCAGCTGTTTTATCTGTGTGCACCGCTGTTTCGTGCTAATACCACTTTGACTCATGAAAGAAAGACGGATTTAGACACATTAAAAATATTTAATCTATTACTGAGACAAATCTGGAAATTTGGTTATTTGAGGGTATTTAAGGTATTAGAAAGTGTCACTTTATCATGAAATTTTTTATACTATTTAAAAACATAGGCATTGCTTTTGACCACTATAATGATAAATAACACACATTGTACAAAACCTGAAAATCACATTCATACATTACAAATATGCACAATAGAAAATATATGAATATATATTTTAAAAACCAACACTGTTTTAATTCATACATAAGAAGCTGCAGCAGCTTTTCGTCATGTTCAAGGTGCAGCATGACTGCAGCATAAATATGTTTGAATGGGGGCATCTCCAATCAACTAAAGCAGATATTCCTCTACAGAATAATACAATCAGTAAACATTTATTGAATTCCCACAATGCACTCACTGGCTGTTTCCACAGTACAGATAGCCTTCATCCCATGTAATCTCATGTCACATGTTCTCTATTTAAAACCTGGGGTGCTTAATAAATGTCCTGCTTTGTTTGTCACCTCCATAAACTCTACCAGCCTCTGGCTCCAAATGTCATCACTCAACTAATGAAACACTACATACCTCTTTAAATTCTGAACAAGTCTAACTGAGTGTTCTTGGTGGCTGCAAATGTTTTTCTTTTTAAGTGCTTTAAAAAATAGGGCTGAAAACTACTTTTGGAGCTTTGTAATTATTCTTGGCCTTCCCCATTAGCACTAAGGGGAGGGGCGTAGACACAACTGGCAGTGATGAATCAGGGGAAGAAATAAAGAGTGATGCAGTGAAGGCTTGCATGAGTTTGGCCATCCTTCTGTGTGTGTGCATGAATGCAAAGGATGTTGTTTGTGCCAGCACTACGCTCCCCTGCACCAACACCATGCTCTCTGTGTCAGGTTAATGAGTCATGCTGGGATGAACACTTCCAGGTCATGGCCAGCTTCATTCTGTCTGAGGGAGAGGAAAAGTCCAGGTGCCAAGACACAACTGTGCAGAAAGAGTTTGAAAAATATGAGAAAAAATAACTGACTATCCGTCATTCATAAGCACTTATACTTTGTAGGATCATGGGGGGCTGGAGCTGATCCCAGCAGCCACTGAGCGAATGGCGAGGACACCTCTTGCTCACCTGTTCATCACATGGCTGACACTTAGAGGCAAAAACATTCAGGATGTTTCAAGCCCACAATTAACCTAACCTGCACGTCTTTGGACTGTGGGAGGAAGCCGGAGCATCCGGAGGAAGCCTACACGGATACAAGAAGAACGATCAAACTTGATAAAGAAAGGCGGGGTTTGAACCTGTGAGGCTACAGTGCAAACAACTGCATGACCATGGAGACTGAGAAAACAGACCTTGGAAAGTAAACATAGCTTCAAGAGTCTATTGATTCTGATCAGGTGTTTTCTTTTTTGTTTTTTTTATCAGTGAAACTAAGAAATGCCAACAAAAATTGGAACAAGAACAAAAATGAGGCAAAAAATGGGAAAGTAAGCAAATAAAAAAGTTCTGTGTACAGGAAATGAAGACAGTCTAGACTCTGGGAATATTAGCTCTTCACTGCTGAGAGATGCTGTAGGTAGGAAATTGTTTTAGACCTCCTCTACAGAATGATAACACCGTAAAGTGCTGCCGACAATAAGAGCAAATAACACCGGAATTGAAAACATGGCACACAGAGACAGAGCTCTTTTTTAAAATCTGGGATCTATTATTGGAAGATTTAAAAAGTGGCACAGTACATGTGTGCACCCTGTCACCTTCACACTGCGGTGGACAAAATCTTCTAGCACAAATTTTTTGTTCATGGTGTTTTGAATCTGTGACACGCTGACTTTCACAAAACAATCATGAAGGACACAGCAATGGTACAAAATAAGAGCTTTCTTTCTAGAGGCATCTAAGGCTTTTATGTCCAAAAGATGAGTTAAGTTTTCCAGTGAGCCTCGCATGCTTATGAGCACATGTGTTTGTGCGTGTGTGTGTGTGTGTTTGCTGCGCCTTACAAGCTGTCAAATCAACAACACCCAGTTCCCCGAGCAACAGCCATCATCCCTGTCTTCATCCAGAGCACACCATGATAGGAGACTCGGCCGCTTTTAAATCACCGTCCACAAGTGTTTGTGACAAGACAGAAGAGTCCTTGGCATCAAAACACAAGGGCATAGTGTTTATTACATTTCACACTCAAGTGTCAAACTGGTCAATTTTTAATCAGCCATTCAGTCTCCATTTTTGTCAAGTGAATCTGTCTCCAACACAGCGACCTCCTCTGCCCTGCACAAAAACATTCTGACAATCTTTTTTTGCTCTTCTATTCATCCCGATAGGAAAAAGGCAAAGTCTTTGTTTCGCTGTTGGTGTGAAGTGATTGTCACACCAGATGACATTTAAACAGCGAGTGGACAAACAGAAAGATGTAAGGAAGTGTTGACTAAAATAAATCCCTTTCATCTTCAAGCCACATTTGTTGAGCTATAGATGAAGTTATTCTTGAACAGAGTGAGCAAAGAAAAGCACTTTTCATACCACAGTTCTGCTGAATACTAGAAAATAACCTTGAACGAATACATAAACAGCTGTGAAGTATTTGCTTAGAGATGGCATTCCTATGCCCTCCTTCGCTTTGAAATAAATATCTGGATGTTAAACAAGATGTTTCAGCTGGCAGAGATAAGCAAAATTTCAGATTGAGGAAAGACCAAGATACTCAAGAGCATCAGCTACAGACACAGTAATGCTTTACAACAAGTCCAACGACTAGTCTATGGATATTCACGACTTCAAACCTTTGGTAGCTTACATGGAGCCCTACTGATACTACTGAGCATCAGTGGCATTATTAGACCTGGGAATCCAGAGCTACAACCCAACTGTTTCATGAATAGCCTGGATCCCAAAAATATAACTTGCCATGTGAACATTTTGTGTGTGTGTGTGTGTGTGCAGCTGTGGATAGAATAAGGAAATTTTTCAAAAAGAAAAAGGATGAATCCAGCGAGGTGCAGGCGAGGCAAGAGGAGGGGAGGGAAGAGTTATCTCCTGTTGCTGTAGCAGCAGAGGAAGAAGGACGTGAGAGTGCCACCGACTGCCTCATCTGCCAGCTCAGGTTGGTAAAGACAAGGGGACTCTTAAGCTGGCTGATGTCGCTGAATGGTTCTCAAATTTTAAGGGACACCATTAATGAAAACAAGTATTTCCAAAGCACACTTTACAGCTCGGCATGCTAATTGCACAATCCATGTGCAGCCTACACACGAAATCCCGTGTACACCTTTTTCCTGCACATGAACTGCTATTTAATGACATACATCATACATACATACATCATAGTGTGTGCAAACAGTTTTTAAGAGAAAGCTGCAGATGAAATATTGAGGGGATTTTATATGCTGACGGTTTGATCCTAGAGTTAGACACTGTTTCTTTAGACTGTTATTTTACTAACTGAGTTATTATTTTTTACAGTTATACAGCCTTCAGTAAAATGTTAGAGCCACATTTGTATGCATGCCGATGAAAAAGGGCTTTTCTGCAACCATTCATGGAGTCTCATGGGAGCAATGAAGTTTGTTCATGTGCATCTTTTTCTAAAAAGACTGAGATTTATAAAACTGGCACATATATGGATGCAGTCTATGTACTTCTAGATGTTTGCCCATCTTAATAAATCTGATGAATAGAATGAATATGTGTATTTCTCTGTGCATACATGCAGTTTAGTCCTGAATCTACACTCAGTTTTAAGTACGTGGCAACAAAACAGGAGGAGAGAACAGAGGAGACTTGAAGTGCAACAGATGAGCCATCAAAAGACAAATAATAACACATTCAGGATATGCGCATTTCTGTCAGAGGTTCTGTGAGTAAATAAAGTAATAATGTAATACAGTATATTCCTCATGAGCCACAGCTGAGTCACCAGTTGTGAAATTTTTATTTCTGCACAAACACAACTCAAAAACAAGCTGGGTCTTCTGCACTGCCACAGAATCATTACTGTTGCAGCACATAATCACTGCTCAAATAGTCTTGATAATGACAGTAATGAAAGTTAATTAGAAAAAAATTAAGTGACCCTAAGAGTTTAAGATTATTATAATTGTGAGTTCTGAGTAATCGGTTTGTATTCACAAATGCCATCAGATGACCTTACAGGAGTTTTAGAGGCGAGTTGTTCAAATTCAAAGCTATCGATGGTGAAAAGCTAAAATTGAGTGTTAGCTGCTAAGGTTTTGCCCTCAGTTTAGAAAAAAAACATCAACATGGTTTCATGAACACTGTGATAAGATACAGATTAAAATGCTTACAGCTGTCAAAAATCCTCCCTTAATTATCTTTTACAAATAAAAGCAATGTTTCTCCACTGGCTTCAAATCCTTTTCTTTAAAATAGCTTCTGTCTTTCAGATAGCATCCTCTGTTCCAGTCTCTCAGCACTCATCTCTTTTGTCTCTCTTACCTGCCATCTCTTCCATTAGATTTCACCCATTACTGCTTCATACGTACAGAGGCGCTTTATTATGTTGGAGGAGCCTCTTCTAGCTCTCCATCTCTTTCTCATCTTTGACCTTCCTCCCTACATGGAACTCTGTGTCCTTTATTTCTCCCCCTGCCTTTGTATCGCTCTTATCTGTGCTCTCTCTCTGCTCCTGTCTCCCTCTCTTTACCCTCCTGCCACCCTGTGCACCGTCTCTTTCTCCCTCTCACGTTACCTGGCAGCAGGCAGCAGTGCTTGTCACTCTTAAAGCTTAGTGTAGCCGCCCCACAGGAGGCAGACCTCACCCTGCGTCTGTGCTGCATCCATCAACTGGCCTGCAGAGCTGGCATGCCAGCTGACACCACCCATTCGCTTTCCCTTTACTTCATCACTTTCAGAAGGCCACTGTCCCGCAAGCACAGAGAGAGCAAATGCAATAGAAAACGAGAAAAATAGAACATGTCTTTAAAGTTTATTGCAAAAGCTGGTAGAGATCTAAATTCTCACAGTTCTTTGAAAAATGATTCACAACTGCAACCTGGAAAAGCTAGCTAATAACAATGTAGTTTAAATATGCAATTTTATATATTTGATGTTAACATGTATAGTCTTACTATTAAATCTTACCCATTCATTTCCACAGGTCCCGTTTAATCCAGGTATGTATTTCAGCTGCTTGAAGCATTTTAATCAGTGCTGGTGAATATAAATTGCTATCTTGCTAAGCCTGAACCAACAGAGCCAAAAATCTCATTTAGTTGTCTTAAAGATATATAACTGGAAGCTGCACCGTTAACAATTAATTGGAGAATGACTTTGGCAACTCATAAAATATGCTGAGCTTTTTGTACCTAAATGTGCAGCATTTTTATGAAGTGATTTAGAAAATTCTCACTAATTTAACTCAAGGACGTAGAAATGGGACAGTCAAAAGCTTACAATTCTACTCTCTGGTCCTCTAAAAGGCTTGCGTGACTCGTGTGAGGTTCCCCCGTCATGAAGGGAGCGGAGAGAAGTTGGGTGTCAGGAACGAGGCAGCACTGAAGCTGACAGAAGCCGCTACATCCTCTCATGGCCAAAATGAACGAGAGACGAGATGGCAAGTGTCTGGACGGGGTAAAATAAGAGCCTAGAATTTCAGCGTGAAACCGCAGACACTGTCGATTTCATATGCACTGTGTTCAAAGTATGAGAAATGACTGTGGCCCGAGAGAAGACTGCAGAAGTGAAAACTGACTTGTGACAGAATCTGTTACTCAGGGAAGTGAAGCATCACCAGAATAGAATATGTGACTTAGAATGACTTTAACTAACGCACTTATGTCCTTTAATGTTAGTCAGGAGAATTAAGGACCTGAGACTGAAGTTATGAATATGATCGAGCTATATTAGTTCTTTGATGAACTGCTTGCCTGACAAAGGTGCCACTTTTTAATCTGCCCAATGCATATTTGGACATTTTTCCCTCTTTCCCATCTGACCTTGCAGAGGACTAAGAACGCATGAACTGGTTATGAGGAAATGGGCCCCTGGGAACAGAAATGTAAAAGAGACCCCGCTCTCCCACTTTAGAGGCAAGACACCCAGATTAAAAAAGATACAGCCATGTCATACAGCTGTTTCGTGTCTTTGCAGCGAAGAAGTCTCCTTGTTTTTATTTGTTTCTCACTCTGTAGTTATTTTGCATCACTTTGTGATCATTCTGCATCACTTCCTGGTCATTCTGCATCACTTCGTGGTCATTTTGCATCATTTTGTGCTCATTTTGCATTGCTTCACGATCATTTTGCATCGCTTCGTGGTCATTTTGTGGTCATTTTGTGGTCATTTTGCATTGTTTTTGCATTATCGTGTGGTCATTTAGCATCAGTTCACAGTCATTTTGCACCATTTGGTTGTTTTTTGCATCGCTTTTTTCGGGGTTTGTGTCTCTTTGCAGTTGTTTTATAACTCTCTGTAGTCCTATTTCATGTCTTCATAGTTGTTTCAAATTTTTTGCTTTTATTTTTGTCTCTTTGTAGCTGGTACAATAACCATTTGTGTAGGTAGATACAGATATCGATGGGAAAAGTGGGAGAAAATATAATGGACTTGGATCAACTCTGAACAGCAAAGACGATAAATTCAGAAAAAGAGCAGAAAACAGAGCAGCTAAACAGAACTGCTACCAAGCCCCAGCTGATCACCTTCACATAGTTTCACTCATAATACATGGTTTCAGTGCATTCTTGCACAAATCCCAGATACCAGTGATACCATTACTCCCCCTGATTACCCACATTTCCTTACATTTACATTATTTTCATGAAAAAAGAAAGGTCTGTCAGGATCTTTTGATCACCATGGCAACTTCAAAGTCTTCTCTTGTGCTAAAGCATTTCACAAGTACTTAACTCTCCAAGGCATCATCATCATTCTCCATCCAGATATTTAGCATATTTATATTTTCTCCCCCACCATCTCTAGTGGGGGATGGGTCAGCTCAGTGAAAAAGCTACCAAGGTACTAATGAAGCTTTGATGAATTAACAAATCTGCACCACTTCTAATATATTATCATATTCACAGGAGCATTTTGGGGCTGTGCCCAACATGAAGCTGTGCTTATTACTCAGTCCCTTAGAAACCTTATGCTAATTGTATAAAGAATGATAAAGAATATAATTGGCGAGATTAAATGCAAACTTATGAGAAGAAAAGATGTCTAGCAGTTTGTGTGTTCGTGTGTGTGTGTGTGGTTATGCTAAAACAGGATTCATTGAAATACAGCAGAAGATCAAAGCAGTATGTCATTATTAAAACTTGAAAGGCTTAGCACATTCACAACCTGTGCAATGATTTATTGGTATATAAAGCTTTAATTTTGGATTAAAATCAGAATATTGATGCTAATCCACAGAGTCAGTTTTTTGTTAGTTAGGAATATTTTCTATGATATTTGCTTATCATTGATAAAAAGATAAAATGAGTCGGCCCAGAAGATATGCAGAGCTAAACTGAGAATAGAACCTTTTTGAGAGAGAAACAATTAAGACAAGGTTTGACGGCAAAGAATGAGTTTTGCAGTAAAAACGGTAAAGCAGAGTGCAGTCACGGGTCTCACAGGGAGTGTCTTTTATTTACCTGTGATCTTTGAATGCAAGTGAGCTCCAAATGCAGTACTAATATACATATATGATTTATCATTTACATCACTAACTAGGTCTTGGTGATACCTTGATGTCAAGAGAAAAAGATAAAAATCTCCATCAATAGATATTTAAGCTTTATCACACGCTTGCTGTTCTATTGCCATGTTTTTCTAAAACCTCACATGAATCTGTTCTTAAATAAAGCCAAAATACTGCAGCACTTTACTATTCAATGTAGTTTGACTAAGTGGTTATCAAGAGCAAAACCCTGGCAGATGATTAAGGGGAAAACTTTCCACTTCTGACTGTAATTAGTAAGTAGGGCACCGACAGACTTTGTTTTATAACACCTACCTCAGTTATTTTTAGTTCACTGGTTTTTAGGTAAGTCATTGTAGGAGAGGGCAGCAAACTAAATGGAATAGGAGAAAATGCGCAATAAGTGGAGAATTTCGTGCAATAATTCCTACATGTCGGTGAATCCCACTACGATTTCCAGCAAACACAAAGTCGTAGGAGCAAAAAGAAAAGAGGTTAGCAACAGCTTCCATGTTAGGATGGTATAAGC
>JAQFJA010000003.1:19078278-19088943 GCA_029874485.1 Naso brachycentron
TTAATATCCGCATCCCTAGCTGGTAGCCTACAGACAGATGGATGGCAGTTAACTTAACTTTTCTACAAGCTGTTAAATAATTAGAGATATTGTTTTACTGTGTCGTTATATTAGCTATTTATGTCAGTTTAAGTGCTTTTGTCCAGTGTTTTTTTAACGTGTTGTGTTGTACCCAGGCTGACACCGCACGCAGCGGTGGAAAGACTCCAACTAAATGCTCATATTTTTCCCTACATGTAGTAATCACCAAAAAAAAAAGTACTTGTCGGGTTGCCAGTGTTGTTATCCATCCTGTTGGAACATCCCTTCATCCCTGTCATTTAATATGGCATAGTTTCAAAAACGACATGCCTGAAATTCCTCTTAAAACAAGCATGGTGGTGGCTCGCCTCAAGTGCTAGGGGACAGACGAGGTAAACAGCTCTGATTGATTGTATATCTATCCAGTTGCATCCACAGGCAGTTTTGGCTGCACCCGTTGGTACAGCCTCTTGGAAATGAACAGTGAATCGAGAGATATCACAATAATTCTCACTCGAGATTTACCATGGCTGTGCAAGAGTACTGTGTGAGTAGAAGGATCAACAGACACGGATGGATAAGCAGATACAGACGGGCCGCAGTGGCAGAGCAAACTGATTGGCCCCAAGATTCGGGGCAGAGGCCATTTAAGAGAAAAACATCACGAGGTGAAGCTATATTCAGTCACATCCATACACAGTTCTGCTGCTTTTAAACTAAGGGTGGGATCTTAATTGTGTCACACAAACACAGCTGGGGGAAAAATAACACTTAAATAAAAAAAGAAAGAAATGTGAGGCTCGGAGGGAGGAGGTAAAGAAGACGTGTCTTTGAAGGAGATGTTGCTAAATGTTGCAACATTTATGTTGGCGAGCAAGAAACGGGTTGGAATAAAACAAAGGTGCTGCTTCCGAACATGTAACAGCAACTGCAGAGAAACTGAGGGAAATGTCATAGTGGCCATGTTTGATTACATGTTTTAAAAAAAGCACATTTAAATACACACAATTATCATTTCTCCATTATTTCATATAGAAAAGACGTTGTGAAATTGCTGTGATATCCAGTCCTCCTCATGTATGAACAGAGAGGTGATCAAAACTTTTGCAAGATGAATAAAAAAATAAAAATAAAATGCAATCCAATACAAATCCACCACGACATGTAGCCTCAAAAATGACTGCATGACTGTCAACAGTGGTGACTGTCACTGATCTCAGTGGAAGTTTTTATGGGGGTAAATCTTTGCAAATGAGCACAGCCTCAAAACTCTGCTGTTTCATGACTGTTTCACAACTTTCACAACAAAATGAAATTCTTGACATTTTCTGTGGATTGTGTTGAGCCTGTTAAAATGGATCACTACTGAGCCTAAAAGCTTGTATGCATTGTTCGGACACAGGAGGTCTACACTGTTATTTCACTGTGGTCCATTCATTTGGCAGGTTTTAGAAATCAGCTGTCCAATATTTTACCTCTGGCAGGCAAGAACATATTGCATCACTTTTTCTTTTGTTGGTCAGACTATAAAAAGAGAAAGTAAGCTCTGTCTGAAAGTTCTTGGACTAAATTATTGTCCAGCACAGGCCTGGTGGATGTTCACAAAGACGTTGTTCAGTGATGGAATTTTGGCTTATGCAAGTTTTAGCGAGGTGAGGAAGGAAGGAAGTGAGGAATAAAACAAGCCCTACTTTTTTTGGACAACTTTTTGAGATGATATGAAGCATCATGTCAAGACAGTTAGACCAAAGGTCTACAGGTGGAATAATAAAAATAAAATGGTAAAAAGTGGAAATATTCAGAGTCAGGAATCAATAAAAAAAGGCGCATCAGCTCTGCCGCACGAGACTGCAGGTTTAACTTTGAGTAAGGCTTTTTTATATGATTAAAAATGAGGTCAGGTTCACAGTTTAAAGAAGAGATTCAGATTATTTGGCCTGCCAAATTCTGTCCTACTTTTTGTGACCTGATTATGAAGCATCATCACAGAATTATGCAAATTAGGCCTCACAAATTAAGGTTAAGTGTGACTCGTGCAGTCTTTATTTGACTAATTTCTACTAGTAATCAAAATTACTCAGGAAGGAGAATAATGGAGCAATAACTATATACACATCTGTATATTTCTTACGTCCTGTAATGACCAACTATCATAGCGATTGGTAGTTTGGAACTTTCAGTGAATTTTCCAGATGAGATTTAATACATCAGTCATGAGTAAAGCTATAACCCCCCCTTTTTTTTAAACTGCATGACTGGAGAAAAATATTCTCTCCATTTCCACAGTTTCTTTTCCTTTGCACTCCTTTCCCATTTTACCTCCATCTCTCTGATGTTCTTCTCTCTAATCATATGGAAAGCCAATTAAATAAAGGTCACCTGTATGTTCAGTCCCTGTGAAATCACCTGGCAAGTTAGCTGGTACTGTTATCGACCTCATGGCCCACATGTATCATTAACTTGGATGAAGTAGAGTAACAAAATAAGAAGTTTGAGAGTATGTAATTACAGAGAAGTGCTTTTTAAAATTCTTTGATTTTAAAAAAAAGAAACCTTGTTCATACATGCAACTTGAAGTTAACTTTATTGCAGTGTACCAGATACAATTATCTACATCATTTTATGTCAGTTTTTTTTTTTTTTCCCTTTTATGGCAGGAAAGCAGAACAGAAAAGGGCGGCAGTTTCTTCCTCTGTAACTAATGATTTTATTTAATATTGATCACAAATCTTTGCATTGAATTAAATTTAAATAGTATGACTCACGGCAGACTAATATACAGTATATTGTAAATATCGTGTTATTGTCCAAATAACCAATATATATTTGATTAATTGTGATTTGCACACATAATTGTCGGCAAGTATCTATAATACTGATTATTCAGTATGTTAAAAAGGATTTTCCAAAGAATCCATCCTCATGTTCAGTGAGTATTTGCCAGAATCAAACTGTTCCCGACACGGCGGTGTCTTCACTGCTCTCTAAAGGCTTGCTTCATTTTCTCAGATCTGTCACTAACCCTAACCCTCGCGTTATGAATTACAGACTTGCCACAGACTCTGCAGGAGATTTCCTTTGTGTTTGTCTACGTTGAGAACCTGCCTGTGTTATAAATGCACTTTCCACATTAGGAACCACCTCCTACTTGGGACCAAAAGCAGCTTAATCAATCTTACACCTAATCCCAGCCTAATTCTCTCCTCCTCTAACAGAGAGCCAGTCACCACAGGGTGGGCAGAGACAGATGTAGCTGCTGCACAGTCATTACTAAGTGCATGTTAACTGAAGACAGACCTGCCAGGGAGCCTTCTGATGTTTGAGAAAATCGACCCTTCTCAAGATTTTCAATAATCGAGCCTCAGTCGCCATTTATTCTCTCCTTGTTCTGATAAAATGACGAGGCAATTTTAAAAGAAGCTTTTGTTCACAGATAGTCTACCCACAGTCCATCCTCCAACACTGAATCGATAGCTGGCTTTGTTTCACATACCCACAACTGAGTAATGTGCAAGCGCATCCTAAAAGGCATTTACAAAGGCATACAGATATCACAAACCTTTAAAACAAGAGTCTGCAGCCATGCTAGCAGCTGTATGAGGCTGAACGCAGGAACAATAGTGCTTTAATCTAAATGCTTACTTAAGCATCCCACCATGCTCACATAGCTCAAAGTGCTATTAGTAAATTAGGCTTTAACAAAGAATAGCTCTTAATAAAAGCTATGCTAATAGTGGATAAATATTTATTTCTTCTAAATTTTTTATGATAATGCCTTCCTTACACTAGAAGATTTTGACAAAATCTTAACAAGACTTTTAAAAGACTAACAGCTAACACTCTCTCACATTTAAAGACATTGAGTTTTTAGTCACAGACTAAGATTAAGCAAAGACTTGGGATCTTGCAGGGGCACTATTTGCAAAACTAAAGCTAGATTCCTTTTGAGAGTTTGAGTCACAAAAAATGACCAAATCCAAAGCTCCAAAGAAAAGAGACTTCTTGGACAGGAGAGTAAGGCCGAAAACAGGCACTCTCCACTGGGCAGGGAACCCCAGAGACATGAACCTCCCTGGAAGTCAGGCTGACTGCCAGTTGCACAAAGTCTTTGAGGGACTACCAAACAGACGAAGCTTCCTGTTTGGTGCTGGCCAGAGCTCCCCTTTTGCTTGTTGACAATGTTCATGTCATTGAAAAGTACAATTTGCACAAGACAAGATTAAAGACCTGCAATAATATTAAACATGTTTGATTTGATCGTGATGCCAAGACGTGAAAAAAACTGCCTGCAGTCTGGATTGAGCAGCAGTCTGGATTGAGTTTTATGACCACGTACACCAAACAACCAAGATCCCGGGAGTGCGCCACAACTCCACCAAAGCTCTAATGATTTTATTCCTGCTTTGGAAATTTGTTTGTAACTTTGGAAATCATTTGAACTGTCATATGGTGTAAGGCCAGCACAGGAGTCCCAGCCTACCCCCGTTTTTATTTACGGTATTTATTATGAAGCAGAAAATCCAGGAAATGCTGACTTTAGTAGTAACTTAACAAAACTCCTAGAAGGTTTGCTAGAAGCAAATTTGATAAAATTGTAGAATAAAGCAAGTTTCTGAGGGGACAAACAGGGATGCAGGAGGAAAAACAAACTTTAAATCACAGAGACACAGCTAGAAACTGCAGAAATACTGAGAGCTGAACACTGACTTGAAAATACCTTTTTCTCTGGTCTCCTGCACAGACATCAGTTCTTGCAACCATGCTTGCTTGAGGAAGAGAGGGGTGTTCGTCATTAATTTGGCTGGGGCAAGCGAGGCGTCATAACCAGAGCTTACGTTGTGCGATAATTACTGGTCTTTGACCAGAAAAATCTGTTAAAGTCAAGCATATTCTGATCTCACCCGTCAAAATGTCTGGTGAAATCTCTCTTTAAGGGACTGAAACTAACACTCGCCACATGCAAAATGCGGGTAGATTTAGCATGTAAATTTTGGGAGCCAGACATTTTTACAGCAAAATATGATGATGTTTGTCACCGCCGCTGCTACACCACATCTGTTGGCTGTCTCTGCTGGTTTCTCCTTGTGCTTTAAGTGCATGTGGTTAAGCATCAAACTAGCATTTCTATGATATGCAAGTTTGACGTCACATATCTTGCACTGCTCATTATTGTCTTCCTTTTTGTCAAAGTATTTACAGACATCACTCTTCCTGGTCGCGGCTGACATAGTGCATGTAATGCCAACTGAGCTGAACTGTTGTAACCAAAAACAACGCATGCGCAGGTGCACGAGTAGTAAATTGTCGAATAATGACGTCAACAACAAATACTTGACTACTCGAGTAATCGTACCCATCCCAAGTTCAAAATGCTTATTGGAAAGCAAAACAGCCCCTGATTTGACTGTGCAGCCAAAAATGTCAATGGAAAACTGCTAGTTGTGTTTTCTGTAGCTTGCTGCTTAAGCAAGGTTGGGTCAGACAGGCATGTTGTATCAGCTGTAAAACAAAGCATGGTATGACTGGCTTATTCAAAATTCAGTCGCTCTGCTGAATGCTGTCTATCTAAAGACAATGTTGCTTTATAAAACACAGCAGAGAACAGAGCATGAACTGGATCGTCTGGTCATGGTAAAATGCAAAATCAAGTGGAATAAAACCTCATCTTTTGATTCACAGTAGGTACTCAAACCACAACTGCTGTCTCAGTCAGTGTCATTTAAATGCAACAACAAACAGTTTGTTTGTGTATGAAAGCTTTATGCGATATCTCAGCAGTCTGGTCAGTATGAGAAGAATGCCCACAATGCACAGAGGGCTCCTGCATGGACTTTGATGGCAAAGCAACAGTTTGCCATCAAGCTTGTTTTTCTGTGGGAAAGATGAGTGTTTGTGGCCTCTAACTGGTTCTATTTTTATTCTCATTTTGTTTTTATTTTGTGTTTTTCAAATATGAAGCTCAGGCATTTGACACCTTCAGCTCTGGTAAAGAGCATGACTAAAATCTGCAACAGCAGAACTGTTTAAAGGGGACTGGCTATAAAAACCTGTAGCAAATAAAAAGCTGACTTTAACAAGGTCTGCTGGGTCCTCTGGTTAGCAACGGGCAGTTCTTAGATTATCATTTAATTTGGTCCTTTTTGGTCTGAAGTAACTACAGAAAAAGCACACGAGGACGCTTTGCAGGTGTAGTACTATACAACAGCATAAAAATAATGTTATTTCAGTTACTTGTCAAAGAATTTTTGCCGTCTCACCGCAGAGAAATCAAATTATGTGTTCAAAATGTACAATGACTAATGTAACCAGAAGAGGTGAAGCCTTAGAATTTGTTTACATAATGTGCCTTTTATGCAAGCCGATGCACTGGTGGAGACTGGAATGAATCAGCTCCCCTGACACACTTCATTACACTGAGCAACACTTTGCCCCCAAGGTCAGAGAGGCCAGCTGTTCAAGCTGTAATGAAACACAAAACTCACCCTGTGCTCTCCCGCTTCAGATTCTGGTGTTGCTAACACATCCAAAAACAAAAGGATTTCAAAAATAATAGGATTGGTTGTAGTAACAAGCTAATGGACAGTTCTCAGTAAGTAATGTCACTATCTGGTGCGTGGGGAATGCAAGTCAGTGCTTAGTCTCTATTTCTAGCATCTGCATTTAAAGATAACCCACCATCAGCAAAGTGACGGCACAGCAGCCTTATCACATGACATCTAAGAATCCGTCACACAAAGTTCACTCATACTTCACATGCTTGATTAAGACGACCTCAGTATGTAGCAAGAACACTTTTAATACATTTGTAAATTAAATGTCTTTTTTTTATCTTATTCAATCTGAAAGTCGAGACATTTTGGCATAAGTTTCAAGTATCAGATAAAAAAATAATTGAACAAGATAATCTTTCTGATATCTGCAAAAATCAAAACTCCCATCTCTTTACAGACAGTCCTATTATATATTACACAGGAGGGAGACAGAGACTGAATGCAAGATGATCATTAATCAGCACAGTGTCTTGCCACAGTCACAGTCAATCAGCAAATATAATTATAGCTGAGGGAAGAAAATGCATTTCTCTGCAGAGCTGAAAAGAGTCTACTGTTCAAAATATTGCTATTGTTGTTAACGGGTAAAGTCTCACAGTGTCTTCCTGGAACCACATTTTTCTATCTACATGTAGGTAATTTGGTCCTAATAATTTATCCGCTGCTGCTCTTCCTGAGTTTTATTCCATTTTCCCCTTGCTGAAGCAAGCCCATTTACTCACCTGTTACATCCAACACAGCCTCAATTTCTGCCCGGGGCTTTTCCTTGTAGGCCCTGTTGTGGTATCAGAGACGGTTAACAGGAAGCGAGACCTCCCACTGACCGTTCATATCCTGTATCAGTGTCACATGGGTTTCAACATGACCCTGCCCCTTTAGAAGACTAGAAGCAGTCTTCAGTCCAGAGAAATGAATGTGATCACAGATTATAGCCAATTCTTTCATGCCATTGTCATCAAGAAACATACTGGATCCATTTTTCAGGCACACTAATCATGAGAAAATTAACTTTGTTCGAGACCTGTCTCTGTCTCAGCAACACACTCTCGCAAGATTTGGGAACTTGCGTCACAATGGACATAAATGGACATTTAAATGGTCTAAAAGTTGAAGCTATGAATTAAAGTTAAAATTTACATCAAACAAATATCATGTGACGCAAAATACATCTGCTTTTCTCCATTCACGTGACGTACAGTAAATAACACTTGCAGATGAGGCGGAGGAATGGTGGTTCTTCAGTTGTCTCTGTGGGAGATGTGACTCCGCCCACGTGGGGGACAGGAAGTGGATACCATTTCACACCATCAGTGTAAAGTGGGGTATCTTGTATTATACTGACTATCTTTGGTGGTATGTCTTGCACGAGACAGCACTGGCATTGCCATAACTCTACACGCTGGGCCACATCTTCACATATTCCACTTGGCTTGGGCCACAGTTATATGTTTGTTGCCATGTTTGTAACTGTAACAGCACACAACATCCAGCTGGTGACGCTTCCTGGTCTGCTCCATCAGAGGCAGCCTGCTGTGTTTGATATTTGCGATTTGAGATTGGGGAGATTGGGAGCAGAAAAACAATCATGATGACACAACACATTTGATGATTATTTGGACAAATAAACATTTGCAACCAAGCCACAGATCAGGCCAGGTTCCCCAGTTCGTTGTGGGGGGGCAAGTTGTGCCCAGAATCTGAGCTTAACTCATCTAGTGTGCAGCTAGCTTAAGAGGATCCGAACACAGAGGGTCTCATATGCTGTAAAACCCCTTGAGACAAATTGTAATTTGTGACACTGGACTTCATTTAGGCTTTGACTCACTGTTTGCCTTTCAGTGCATCAGACTGGTCATGTTATATTCTTACACTCTACAGACTAACATGATGAACTCATGTGCTTGATGAACAGTCTCAAAGCATCCTGCAGGTGTAAACCAGTGTGTTGTTTAGTGTTGGGATTACACATTACAAAGTAACGCAGTACTGTAATTAGATTACATTTGTCTATAATGCAATAATGTAAGGCATCACTGTTGTTAAGTTAGTAATTCCATTATAGTTACTAATCAAACAATTATCTAGTTACTTGCGTTACTTTAAGTTTTTTAACTACCACACTTCTCTGTCAGCTTTGTTGTCCTTTTGTCTCCTAATAAGAAGAAGGATCTGTGCTGATGTGGGCCGAAGTAACGCCCAGTTCAGATTACAGGATTTTAGCCCTGATCTTGCTGTCTAGGACAGTTTTTGGAGATGATAGGAAAATTAGAGCGTGCTCCCGTGAACGACGGTTGGCATGTGTGAACTGTTCAAGGACACAATCATGAGCTCGTCGACAGCTCGACAGAGTGTGGCAGGATTTCTAGCATGCCAAATATCTGGCCCAGTCGCAGGTGTGCAGGTACTTTGGCAAGGCTGGACTGGCTATCAGGAGCGCTGGGAGTTTTCTGGGTGGCCTGACCTGCTAAACGGCCTGCAGGCAGGAGCTAAAAAAAAGGCCTAATGTTCACCCAATAGATGCAATTAACATCAAAATTCACAGCAATACATACAGTAACAGCATCAGCTCATGTGCCACATAGCAAAATAAACAGCAGAAAATAATGTTTCATCACCCTCTCTCTCTCTCTGCTCTTCTCTCTCTTGAGTGATTAGGGACCACTCGTTGTAGGCCTCTCCCAGCAGAATGATCTTGTAGTGTGTGCCCCCTTGTCCGTGATTAGTCATGTAGCGTAAAAACCTCAATGACTGAGAGACTCCTGATTACGAGACAGACAGCTGTAGAGTGTAGAGAGTCAAGAGATCCGATGACTTTGCAGGTCTTGTGGTGTGTCCAAGTCTTAAGGTTTACCTTTATATTGGTAAATGGCAACTAACAGTGCATCTCTCGTGATGTTACTGAGTTATGCAAAAATAATGTAACTAGTAGTGCAACTAAATACTTTCAGTGGTGCGTGATCAAGTAAAGTAGTGCATTATTTTTTCAAAAAGCAACTACTAAAACGTTACAGTTTCTGAGTAAGTACCCAACACTGGTTGTTATGTTAGAGAGTCATGTTGCCAGTGTGGTTAAATTGAGATTATTTGGCCAAATCTTGTGACTCAAAGCATCACATTAATACTCAGAGTTGACAGTCTCACCCTGATGTTAGAATTTAAAGTGCACAACCAGTCAAAGACAAAGAAAACACCAGCATGCTCTTGACTGCTCTCCTGATCAAACATTTAATGAAATTTACTGCATGATGAAGAACTAATTATACTAATTATAACCTAAGCTCCTTTAGCAAATCTAACACAAAGGTCTGTGTACAACAGCTATTGGAGATGGCTCAAGTATGTGACAAGTATCATGAAGCAACAGGAATATTCCCAGTGAAAGGGATGTCATCATGTTGCACTTCCTGCCTTTTTCATGGTGAACATAGAGGGAATGCTAAATAGGGAAGACTGGGACTGGCTCGGCTTTGACGAGATCACACTGAGAACCTGATCTGAGCTCCCGTGCTGTGAGTAAAAGTTACATAATCTCATTTCGACTGTTTGATTATCACTGATCTGACAGCACGTATAGGAAGCAATGTGACACTCAAAGCCTGACAGTGCTTATGAAGGTGGACAATGATGGAAAAGGTGGTGGAAAAAGCAGGGACAAACACTGAAGTAGAGATAAACTAGCAGTGCAGTACAATGTGCAACTTCACTAAAACTACATGTATTATATTGATTCTTTTTCAAACCTAAGGAAATCACTACATAGAGGAGAACACAATACATAATTAGAAGTATTTTACTTCTCTTTTGATCTCTTATTTTTTATATCCAACTGTACATGGCCATGTATTTAATAAATTCAACAAATCAACCAAAGGAAAAAAAAATAAACAAAAAAATTAAAAATTAAATGAAATTAAAGTTAAAGTTAGACCGCCTGATTAAAAAAAAACTCTGAATGTTGTTGTTCAACTTAAAGGTTTGAATTTGCTCCACCTCAAATGATTAAGACTTCAATCTGTGGTGCAACAACATCTTCTTCTAACTTTCTTTTTTAACAAACAAAACAAAACAAAACAAAAACAGCTGAAAACATTTT
>JAQFJA010000003.1:19112443-19124314 GCA_029874485.1 Naso brachycentron
GTATGTACCAGTTGTATTTGTATCAGCTTGCTGCACCCATACTGTTCAAAGTTTGTTCTCTTCTGCTATGTGACACAGGTGGCTTCTTGCTGAATCACTGTCTCCTGTACTGTGCTCCACTGATCACCGCTCTGAATGACCCAGCAGACCCAAGCTGCCATCTGCTTGAGGACTCCTGCTGTCTGCTTTCAGTCTCCAAGATCTTAAAATGTTCTGCGTGTGATGTTTCTAAACCCAACTCATTTCTTCTAGTGTGAACTACTTTTCCTCAAATTTCCTGTTACAGTTAGATTCCTCTACAGTTGCTGCACTTTCAATTCTATGACAGCTTTTCCCACAATGCAGTGTGCAAATTTATCATCACTCATAAGCTCTGCAAACATACTCATCATGGAAATCTAGCTTTCACAGATAAATGCTATCAACTGGACATCTGCTGTCTCTCCTATAGGGGCTGTGTGCACAGCGGTATCATCACAGCATTCAAGGTCAAACTGAGAATTTCTCAAGGTCCCGAGTCAGCCCGCATTTAATTTAATGTATGCAAGAAGTACCAGAGAGGCTCTCTAAATCTACATAAACAAATGAACTAAAATACTGAGTAGAAGTAGCTGAGATTTAAACACAGTTCCTGCAGGAGTTCTCTATTTAACATTTCTCAGGGTTACTTTATTAAACTCAATACAAGACATCCCTATGAGATGACCATGATATATGCAAGAGGTTTTGAATAAAGACTAAGTAAAGATACATGAGATAGAACAAGGCAGGCATCACATCTGATATCTTTTGAGATATATGCAAATGCACTGAAAGGCAAATCAATATTTGAAACACATTTTATATAAGTATTAGATGATATGTGAATAAAATTCTGCCAGTGGCTCAATCTCCCTAATATCTGCACTGGTCAAAGTCTCTCTTACTTCTGCTCTCTCTGACTGTATTTTACTCTCCAGTCCTTGGCCTCATCTCCAGCTTTGTCTCTCTCTGCATTGTAAATGAGTGCAACAAGCAGGCGAGCACTCCATTTCCCTCTGGCTTTGTAGTTGTTTGGCCCTGCAGTCAAAGTGAGAGTGGAGGTAGAGCAGAGTGAACTGAGCCCATGATCAGCTGCACTTGTCAATCCTCATGCGAGCTGACAGTTCAGAGGATTATTTTATTTTCATGCTCTTGCTATGTGTCATCAGATAAAGGAAAGGGAAAGACTAAAATTTTGAGGAAAAAACGACCCATTTTTTTTCTTGCTAAGAGTTAGATAAAAAATACGATGCTATTCTCGTGTCTGTAGGCTAAATATAAAGCTTTCAGCTCACAGAAAGTCGGCTTCACTGCTGCAGGCAGGGAGGAACTGCTGGCCTGATCTTGTCCAAAGGTTAATACTAGGGGTTTCAGTGTTAAAACGTTAATTGCGATTGATTAAAAGACCGTAACACTTTTTTTTTTTTTAATTGAGCTAATCACATGCAGCTCTTTTGTCCCTTCAGTGCACCCTTAGTCATGCCACCGCAGCAGTTCCTTCTTGCAGGTGGTCATGGAGAAGAACAAACAATACACTTCTAAAAGGCTTGTCTTTTTCTTTTTGTTATTTGCCTCCCTCCCGAGTTGCAGACAAGAAGATAGCTACCATTCTTTTGACTGTGTGTGCAGTAACAAGAAAGAGACCACTGATTAGCTTAGCTCAAACACCAGTAGCATATAGAAAGTGCTAGCCTGCCTCTGCCTAAAGTCATCAGATAAACATTCAATAACAAAAAGAAAAAAAAAAGGTGGTGTATCCCTTTAATGGACAGAAATAAAAGCAGCATTAACCTTTTCATCTAACTCTAAACAAGAAACTAAATGCTCACATTTCCCACAGTGTCAAACTACTTGTTAAGGTATTCTGAATAGCACAGAAAAATGAAAAATCTGTCATAGAAGGTTAAAAAACAAACTTAAATGAGTTAAAAGATCAATAAACTTCTCTAAAAGAATGCATAAAATAGCACTTAGAGATTTAATTGGATAAAAATTGTAATAGTTCATCTAAAATTGAAAATCCCATTTGTGTCAATGTTTTAAGGCTACAGAATTGATCTTCAAATGTTACATCTTTGATAGTCAAGCTGCTTTGGTAAAACCCAGTCATGCTCTATCTGAATGCACATATGCCTTCATAGAGAATAAATCAGAGTTGTGTTTCATCTGGCTATTGAGAAGGCTTTACTAAAGAATTCAGATGTTAACAAGGCCTGAAGATCATCTGGACTAAGCTCACAAAGAACCTCATTTTTCAGTCCATATCAAACAGCTAATAAGTGGATGCCCTCCCACTCATTCGCCCTCTGTTCACTTGATTAAATTTACAAGCATCTAGCACTTACTGTATAGGCCCCGAGTTGCTAATTGGCTAGCTCTCCTACTCTTCTAAGAGCCTCCTGAAGGTAGTGTGCAGACATCTCCTACTTAACCCTTCGATGAAGTAAGTAACTACCTTCTTTTCCTCACAATCAAAGCTCCAAGACTGTCCATAATGCAGCAACAAAACTCTTGTAGCAAAGAACTTTTGAACACTAAGCTCTTAAACAGACTTGAGAGCAAATCCTGAGGACGTGTTTCAGTCTTTCTGGTCAAATCTCACCATTTTGGTTTCAAATACTGCATCCGACTTATGAAAAGAAAACTGACATTTTACAGGTGTGACCTTGTCCTTCAATCCATTTCAAGGTAGATAAAACAGTGGGTGTTGATGCAATAGAGATGGCAGGCGGGGGTTAAAAAAGGACTGATGACACACAGAGCAAGATCTGGGCTCTATCTGCAGCATTTAATGGATGGAGAATGATTGACTGGACCATCTCTGTCAGAAATCTTACTCAAACTGCCCTCTTCCATCCACATCTATTTTTGCTGAGCACCTGCACCACTCACCCACAACTGATAAATACAATTTAAAGCTTCTTCTGAGGGAAGGAAGTGATTTTATCCATCACAGGCCATTGGTTTTAAACCCACAATATGTATTTCAGCTGCCAGATGTCTGTTAGCTAAAACTACAAAGCAAAAGACTTACTTTTATAATGTGCTAAAGCAGTGTAGGATTATGGGATTTGTATCTGACATGACTCAGAAGAGATGTTCATTGATGAGGTTATGCAGTAAAGTTTATTTATTTTCCTTCAGTCACATTTGCCTACTTTCTGGCATTAACCTGCCTACATGAAATAAAATTATGGATGTCTCTGGGTTCAGTAATGGTTGAAAACATAATGGGATCATGAAAGTACACAGCTCAACATTAATGCAGAAATGTTACAAAGCATACATTTAGTGGATAAAGAGTGAAAGCCAGCTCTGAAGTCTGATGTTATAGACTGCTGTTTTGGACATTTAGCAGCAAAAAAAAAAACAAAAAAAAATAAATTATGGATAAATTACGTTTATCTGCACCAGGCTATCATGTTTTTAAAGCTTCAATTTCATTTCATACCTGTTGTTTGTTTGCCATACCACATATTCTGTCAGAGATAAAAAAGGATAAATTAAACACTTCCGTTTGCCTCAGTAGTGAACAAAAGCAAAATTCAAACAAGCAACTAAATCTCATTCACTTCTTTGAAAACTTTATTAAAGTAAAAGTAAGGTAGCTTTAGCTTTTTTTTCTTGACTTAGAAACTTAAATGTTCGCAGCATGAAGAATTTTAGGAGCAGTCACTGAATACTGAAAAATGATAGAAATGTCGGTGCAGGCACTGTGCAGGTTTGATCCTGCAGCATCTAAAAGTGCCTCTAAATGTGTTGAAGCACACACAAAGAACGTTTTCTTTTTACACTTTATCAGCTTCTTGTATACAAGTTTTGCTGTATCGTTCCTGTGTTGCCTTCCGAGAATTGCATTTACAATTATTCAAAATTCTCTCTCATGTGTTGCCTCAGGTTTCATTTTACAGCTTCTAAACTGATATATCGCCGACTTGTTCCAAACACTTAGTGCTGCAGGCTGTCTGCTGGTGGGCTCAGATTCAAATGCGATAAAAAAGGTATGTTAAAATATATTTATAAATATAAAATACTTTTGATTTATGTCATCAGGAAATATTCCAAGCACATCTCGTCTTCATTTAATGCTACACATCCGCTGCCTTTATCGGGCTCATATGTGTTTCATTCACTGCCACTGCGGTTCATTCATTATCAGTGAAGAGATCCCGCATTTAATACGTGTAGAATAGATCTTATCCTGTTGAGTCCCCCGGGCCTATTTGTTAGCTGTCAGTGACTATCTACCTTCATCCCTACCCCATTGTGTTTGCAGGCTCATGCTGCCAGGAACTGGATCTGTCAAATGGCCGTCCCCGCAGGGTAATAGCAGAGCTCTGCGTTTTGTTAAATCGATCCTGGGAGACACATTAAGGAAGAAATGAAGAAAAGGAGAGCAAAGATGAGAGGGACAGCAATAATAACATACTAGGAAGCTAGTTAGAGTGTAATGTCGAGGAGCAAACGGCCAGGTTTGGGCTGACAGAGCATGATCGATGGCGGAAAAGAGACTGAAGTAGCTAGGGAGATCTCCTTGAGCAACAGATGGCTGGTAGGTGAAAGGAAGAGATAAAATGAAAGGATGAGAGATGTAAAAAAGGAATGTGAGCTGAGTGAAAAAGAAGGATGAGGATCAAATGTGAAATTTTGCTTCCTGAGCAGAGCTGTGGTTGTGCCGACAGCAGCAGCAGGCAGATTAACATGTAGCATGTGTGATTTACCTTTGACCAAGCCCGACATCTTTTAAACTCACATGTACAGACTTTTAAGGAACATGCTAACAATAGAAAGATTTTACGCTTCTCTGTGCGTGTGTGTGTGTGTGTGTGTGTGTTTGTGTATGCGTATGAGAGAGAGAGAGAGAGAGTGTGTGTCAGAGAGGAAGTGAGCGAGAAAAGACAGAAAAAGCGAGACTAAGTCAAGGTAAAAGAAACAGATATGAAACTCAGTGAAGAAAGGAAAGGACAGAAAAGTCTACAGCCAACAACAGACAAAAAGATGGAGAGACTCAGTATCAGAGTGACAGATGGAGGGAGGAAAAAACAGAGAAGAGAGAGAGAGAGAGAGAGAGAGAGAGAGAGAACTGTATTTGAATTTGTATGCATTTCTGCAAGGTAGTCGGCTGGCAGTCTGCACCAAGGGCCATATATCGTCATTAGGAACCTGCTGCTGCTCCAAACACACACCAGCAGAACCAGGAGAATTCACATGTACAAGGACAGATAGTTTGCTGGCAGCAGATGTGCATGCAAGTAGGCAAAACAGGAATGAATCTAAAAATAAAGTGTCAGCCGTAGTTTGGCAAACTAAAATAGTACACAGGTGTCACCACTTCAGATTCTTGTTCAACCGAGAAAAAAAGGTAATTCTTGTAATTTGAGACTCCTGCTACAGTGACTGAGTCATGTGACCATCTGACAATATCAAGAGCAGAAGGGCAACCAGGACATGTGATGTGATGTCTTTTGTTTATCATGCATGGCTGAAAATTGAAAATGTCCAGAATTTCATTCAAAAATTATAATTATGTGACAGTCACAGGAAATGCGGCAGTTTTATCTGCACAGAAAAATGATTTTCCATTTTAATCACTGTCGTCTCTCTTCTTTAACTCACACACACGGACAGGTAGACACACATGTGTAAACACACACCAGGGGCAGCAGCGCTCCTTAATCTGACAGCAGGTTTGTGGTTGCTTGAGTGATGGAAGACAAACTGGCGACCTGACAAGGACAGACAGCGACATCTCTCTCTCTCCTTCCCTCAGCCCTCAGGGGCATTGATAAGAGCCGACATTTTAATTTGCTAGGTCAAAACAAATGCTTCAAGGTCCTGCTGGCAGGTCCAGGAAAAAACCTAATGGGCTTTTGAGTGCACTACACTGGCAGGAGCAACATCATTCTACTGTAGTTTCTAATGGTCATCAATTCCTAATGGATACTTGGCAAAAAAAAAAAATTCCGATCAACTAAAACAGCATATACCATATCAGTTTATCAGTATGATATATTCTAGTGTATGCCTTTTTTCACTGGGCAGATGCAAGGCATCGTGCATACGATGTAGATAAGAGACAGAAAGAAAGCGTTCAGCATTTTAGAGGGTTTACATTTATTCATTACCTGCTCAAAGTAGAAGAAAACGAAAAGAAGACTGACACAACTTTCACATCTGAGCATTAAACACAAAGCTATCAGTAGCATAAAGATGAAAAAAATGGATAAACAGCTTGCTATGTCTAAGTATACACGTAATCGTAAACCAGTCAGCACCTCTGATGACTAAAAAACTAAACAACACATGATTGTTTAATCTGTCTGAACAATGAAGTCTGAAAAAAAGCAATGTGTTGTTTAAAAAAAGTCACTTTTAGAAAAGTGAACAAGCACATGAGCTGTTGACAACTTGGTACAATCAACACGCATTCACGCCACACACTTGTTTACCCCTTTGGCCTCTCACTGACATCCTACAGCCCGCCATTTAAACAAATGTTTAATATAAATCAATCCTGTACAATAAACTGCCAAATGCTGTGATGGCGAAAGTGTTGAATTCACATGACGGCTCAATTTTTAGGCCATAGTTTCTGGCTGTGTTGAATTTGGTTAATTCATTCTGAGGCCTCACTGTGATCACTGTATGTAGAGCCTTGTAATTTTTCTGAGTACTGTTTTTTTTTTATTTGTGACTCATATTTTACTGACAGAAGGTGTTTAATAAAGTGAATGACTAAAATGTCAACAACCTTATAAGTTATAACAGTAAATTATTTTTACGCAACACAACATTGCGCTTTTTTTTCAGTCTATTATCATGGATCTTCTGAAGGACGGTGGTCCTATGCTGGTCAAACACACGGGGCAGGTGAGATTACCATATGTTATTCTCATTTTCAGGAGTTGCTCCTCCTTGTTTGCAATGTCTCACTAGAAATGGCTGTAGCTTTTTTAGCTTTTCTGAGTGGATGTCAGACTCGGCACAGAATTTACGAAACAGGTTATCGCCTGACTCATGAAAGTCGGTTGGGTATTGCTCTGCTCTGAGTTGAGGGGTTTGTTTAGATTTTGTCTGTTCATCTTAGATGGCTGCGCCCACATTAGCTGTGTTAAGAGAGAAAAAAACAGAATTTCAGTCATACGATGGCATTTTCTACAATATTCCATGTTTAACAGTTGATTCCAATTTTATAGCCCAATACCTCAATGTTCGCATTTTCTGCATCGCAGAAATCACAGGGGCTTATGATTGTACAGGCAGAGGACATGTAATGTAAATGCAAATCATCACAACAAGCTAGAAAATCAGTCTGTTCAGACTTGACTTGTTTTTTTTCTAACATCTTCAATCAGCACCACAGCAGACACTGTCTAAATGCTAAGAGCCATCACAAAACACTGTACAAGTCACAACAATTGACAACTCACAAGGAAATTTATGCTACTAGAATGAGAAAAGCCTGATCATCACACACATACAGTGCGGTTACATGTGTCATTATAACTGAACTAACAAACTGTACAAACTAGTAAACCAAGATGTACCGAAAAAATAAACTTGAAATATGTCACCTGAAATCCTTCTTTGATGTTATTCTTTCCCCCCCAAAAAGTAAATAAATAAAATAAAACAAAAAAAAAACAAACACTGTGCTGAATCACGTTAAGCTTTGGTGAGTAATAAGTGTTCCTGTGTATCAAAATAACCTCTTCGAAAACACCCACAAAACCACTTTGGTATTGTCCTCCTGCTTAAAATGAGTCATGTTTGTGGAAGAGATCCGAAAGCTGAAATGTTCACAGAAATGACCCTGTGTTGATCTTCCAAATGCTATCTTTCTATTTTAACAGATGAGCTCCAGTCTCATGATAGTTTGTAGTACAAAATGTTTCTATTAGGATATTGTCAAACATTTGTTCTCTGTGAGCCTTCTGTGCAAATTAATCGTCTATGCAGAGAAATGAAACTTGAGTTTGCACACTGAAATGCTGAAAATCAACACGCATGCAAGAACTATGAACTATGTCCTCAAACAGCTAAATGTTTACTCGTGTGCTTAACAGCAAACTGACTGCCATCTGGGAAGCGAAATGTTTTTCTTGATAACTTTTTCAGCTTTTTTTGAACTCATCTAAGAGTAACCATGCTGTAAACAATTCTTAAGTCAATCAGAGAAGCGCTCAGACTTAAACAACAGCAGTTAATTTCCGCATCGCGCGCTCAGCATATGCCAAGTGAAAGTATTTGCTCTGTGAACAGTATTTGGAGGGGTTATTACCCTTGAGTTGCTGCGACATATTTTCCTGCATGACCAGACTGCACCACACAAGACAACAGAGGACGCAGCATGCAAAATGAGTCAGCCTGAAAAAATAGATCTCTTGAATTCTCATGTGGACTTAAATGCAGAGGCAAAGGCAATATTTAATGAGGAGGCAAATCTGCAAACAGTGAGGAGAATCAATGAGGTGCTGCTGCATTGTAAGACCTACTTGCCGTTAACAAGAAAGACAAACCAGGAGGCAAGGAGTTTATTTGCAGGATGTCTTGCTCCCAAAGCTTTTTTCAAGACGTTTACATCAAATAATGTACTTTTAGCCACCTCAACTTCTAATCCGATTCTGCAAAAGAGATCATCCCCATGACGGCAGATTAAATAGAAATGTGTTGATCTAAGTTTTAATTGGTAGGGAGCATCATGTCACTGTCACACTCGCGCGACAACAGCGTTCATGAGTAACTGAAGTGACTGTCTATACACCAGTTCTGGCTTTCCTTTAACGAATTTTTCAAACAAAGCATTGTGTAGCAAAGGAGCAGCCAAACTGTAATTTGTCAACTATCATTTCATTGATACATGTAATATCATTTATAATTTTTCACTGAACCGGATAGTGAAGTAGGTTATTTACATATTTTATTCATACAAATGAGGTGTGTGTGTGTGTGTGTGTGTGTTTTGGGGGTCAGCTTTCTTTGAGGCTGAGAGGAAAGATGAGAGAAATCAACAGCGGACAGACAGATATGTATACATTGTAGATAGATGTATCCTTTTATTGGGCATCAGCCTTGTGTTTTACGTACATATTGTTGAAAAAATAGACTTGAAGCGTAAATAAACGCTTCAGGTTGCGGTTGTGCACGTGAAACTTGGCTGAAACGTGAGTATAACAGAGCTGGTGCAGACGGTTGCAAAGATTAAAATAAGAGCTTATTTGCTATGTGACACGTGTGAGTAAAAAAACGCAGCTGATAATGCTCCCAGTCTAGACAGGAGGTTAGTACAGTTGTAAATGTACCTAACGTGTCCTTAATGTGTCTGATGTTATCATGACTTTCTATTCTATTAGGTCTTCTGCATATGCACAAAAAACATGCTGTCTGTGAATTCATTGCCTGTTGTAACTGATATCTCCAGACTCAATTTAAAATTCTTTAATAAAAACTTTGGGCAGAGCAGTCTGGTTATTCAAGACTACTCCGTATCTAGAGGTGTGTTTAACACACAAATTAAGCAATACAGAAAGCAGCTACCAATACAGGCTACTTCTTTGTCACCAATGGACACACTGTTAGTGATTAATTTTTAATTGTTTGGTCTGTCATGGAAATTCGGCATATGCTACGCATTGAGTTTTGACTACCACTGGTGGTCTGCTGGTTAAAAACAACAATTTTGGTCTTTGCAGACAGAAAGATATGGATGTTTATTTATATACAGAGCTCAGGAGTGACATCTGTTTAAAAGTGGTCACTCGAGACACATGTGGGGACACAATGTGTGAACACCGTGAGCGTGACCTGAGGTACTTCGAGCCGTCTACTTGCGTTAGGATCATCCAGGATGGATGTTTATACCAGGTGTGCACAGCCTCACAGTCTAGATGTCGTGAACACTTAGAAATGAAAGCCTTAAAGAATATTTTATGAAGAAAAACAGAAAAATTTAAGGAAAAAAGGGCTAAATCTGACTCAGCCACGTACAGCATGACCAACAAGAATTCTGCAGGGGGAGTTCTAGTTAAAGGTGTTGTGAATATTCCAGTGAAGTAAAGTAGGGCAGTGACACGTGCTGGTGTAGATTCAGAGGTATTTGGAGTCAATTTGCAGCATTCTTTGATGCCTGCCCCAGTTGGTGAGATTCTTCAGTAATGAGGGGATTCAAGGTTTTTGGTTCTCTCATTACAGAGCTTTAAAAACCTCACTTGGCCTAGACTGACACGTCTTGGAGGTGCAGAGAAAGGCAACCTCTCAATGTGTCATTCTCAAAAACAAAAGAAACAGAATCACAGAAGAACAATCCCTGTCTTTTTTTCTTTCAGGGATTAAAAGTGTAAAAGCCAGCACATATGACACCCCAACACAAATCCTCATCAGTTCTGACACAAGTACTGAAGAGAATACTGTCTCTGTTAATCTTTAGGTTTGGCCTCATTTTCACACCTCTGTGGGCCTAATCTTTTGCAAAAGACAGATTGTCGGGTGCAATTAAAAAAAAACTGTAAGTTTAAGTGTCAATTGAAATTATTTGGCAAAATGGATCCTCACACCCTCAGACAGCTAACATCCTTCATTCTCTGTCCAGAGAAATATAACTCAAGGGTAACAATCGAGCTTGAAACCTGTGACTCATCTTTAAATCCAATAAGAGATCCATTTCAAGTGATTGTAATTGATAAAGAGTTATTGACAGAGCTGTTCACTGTCATGCTTCATTATCTTTACATGTGTATTTCTTTGCTTTAACAGTTTCAGGCTGACACACAATCTACATAGCTTTAAGCCAGCTTTGAATCAAACTGAGTGGTTCTGTTTACTTTGCTTGTTTTTCTTTGTGCACGTTATGCTTCAACATGTTTTGTGTGTCAAAACCTTATATGACTCTTTGCTGAGCTGCTCCTTCAGTCACAAGCATCCCTCCTGCACTTGCTGTCATTTAAATAAAAGATGAGCATTTCTATTTATATAGAAAAATGCACAACCTCTTTAGATGTAAAGGTTCGATTTATTTTTTGCAAGTAAATATTTTTTCTGTTATGATTTGTGACGACTGTGGAGTTCTTGTCAAGGAGCAACAATCTGTCTTTGATAAATGTAGCATCCATCCATCCATCCACACACAAGGAGGCAAACAGACAGACAGGGGGAAAAAAAGTTTATTTTCATCCTGATGGATTGGTAGCAGCAAGACCCACAACGCTGTAATTCAGCCAGAAGGGCCTGAGATAAACGGCCTCCCAGAGATCTTTCCCAAGTCATGAAATTTTTCTACGTATTTACAACTATTAATTAATCAATGACAAACTAACCGGAGTGTTGACCACAGCAGAGCATGTGTTCTCATGCTTTACTGTGGTAACTATCACTGGCTGCCTTCTTAGTGTGAAACCTTAGTGTGCAACTAAACCCCTGGAATATTGGCTGACATGTTTGCTGAAATTCACAAAATGCATCTAGAACGTGAAAATATGTATCAGTTCTGGCAGTGCTCAGGCGGGGCTTTTCTGAGAACTGTGTCATTTGAGTGAAGTGATTGCAGTTAGATTTAGCTCACGCGTGTCCACAGCTCATTCAGTAAGCACCTGGCTTCTCTCCACCAGACTCCCCCCACACCCACACCCCTTTCACAGGGATGCGCTACTACCAAAGAGAAAATGATACTAAACTCCAGTCAGTTATTCCTCCATTTCTTGAACTGTGAGAGAACAGTACATACAGGGCCGGTTTTTGCTATGGGCAATGAGGGCGACCGCCCAGGGCGCAATCTATTTGGGGGCACACGAGCGTCCTTAAAAAAAAAAAAAGTGCGCCCGCGGAAAAAAAAAAAAAAAAAAAATCGGCAGATTT
>JAQFJA010000003.1:19135678-19147513 GCA_029874485.1 Naso brachycentron
CTGCTCCCCAAAAGAAGAAGAAGAAGAATCTTCTTCATGAATATTCTCCCAACGCCTGAAAACATGGCTGCTAACAACAACAACATGTATGTGCGGACCAATAACCAAAGTATTCCTATGTCTCATCCAAAGAACATAACGTCAGTTTTAGATGGAAAACAGCAACAGAATGGCGCCATGTTTTGTTTTTGATCTGCAGCCTCTGCTTTCTCTGCTGTTTATTACGTCATGTGTAAATTTGGCAACACCACCACCTTGTTTATTCGCTCCAGACCAGTTGTTGGAAACGCTGCTAATTCGCATTTTCTACTTTGTAAAATCTCGAAAGTTTGCTTAAAATTCTCTTCACAATTAATGGGAACATGGCTAGTTATGTCTTGTAGCCTACACTTTATTTACTTAATGATCAGTGCGAAAATGTAAAGATTAATGAGTTATATTAAAGACATGAGAATCTTCTCATGATGCCTTGAGAAGAATTTGGAATTGGAATTCAAAATGGAGAGACTGTCACAAAAGTTACAATTAGTGCAAAAGTTATTGGTCAGAGAAAACAACAGCGACATGAACAACAAGTATGCGATGATCTTTTTTATAATCCTCTCTGTTGATGGAAGTAGGTGAGGTAGCTTTGAACTTTTATGTCCTCATTATAAAAGCAGACCTTGGGCCCCTTGGCCACTTTGAACACAAAGATGAATGCGTCCTTTATTTTGTCCGTCACATATTTACTCTGTGTAGGGCTTTGAAATAGACAAAAGAGAGGACTGAAGACAGTCGCCTCTTAACAGAGACCATTGCTCAAGTATGAGGGATACATTCAATACATTACAATAAAACCATCAATTACGTGGATTTCTCACAACAAAATGTGTTTATCTGTAGTATTAGAATTTGGATGTTGTTATTGTGCTGTAAGCAGCACACAAAAACTTGCAACGTAAATGGATTATTACTTTTGTACAGGGAAGAGGAAGCCATCAGTTTCATCAGATGTATTTTTTTTAATCTATCTCACAGTATACTAAAACCAAGAGTATTGGAAGTTTTTATCTTCTTACAGTATAAATGCATACAAAGCTTAACTGCGCACAAAAAAAGCAAGTGGATAAAGGCCCAAACATTGTGATGAACCAAGAGACACTCAGGAAGAAACATTCATCATGTGTCTCTCCATCCGCCCCCAAGTTTCATGGTGTTCCTGTGTGATTGATGGTCAACATAACTGTGACTAACGTGTTGTCCGACTTAATTAGCAAAGATGAATAGCTGCACATTGAGACAGTGTCAGCTGTGCTTGTGAGAAAAAAATAAAATGTGTGTGGAGCTGCCACCAGAAGCAGTGAAGAGTAAAACCATCGCACCTTGCCAACATTGGTTAGTGTTTATCGCACACTGTGAAAGACGAAGCAAAGTCCGGCTCTTTATTATAGGACTGAGGCAAGAATACTTGATCATCACTGATGGCAAAGATGGCAAAACAGCTGTCCCTACTCTGAACTCTCCTTTGTTCTAAGTTTCACTCTATGAAATATGCAGAAAATGACCCCACAGGGAGGTTGACGAAAGAGAACCACCTACTGCTCTGATTTCCCACTTTTCCAATACCATTAAAATTACGCAACATTACATAATTCATAACTGTTTCAGGATCAGAACGTGAGACATGGCTTTAGCCCAAACTACCATAGATATACAATAACATTCTCCGAACAACTCCAGACAAAAAATACTGGTAATTCATCAGTGACGCATGAAAATGCTGTTTACTCACAATCAAAAACACACAAAACTGGTGTGTGAAAATCCCTTTTCAAGCTGACCTTGTGCACCCTCTGATAAGCAGCCCACTGCACTTAACTACAGAGGCACAAACTAAATTTAAGGAATGAACTGCCTTCTCATATAGTTCCAATGAATTATCCCCACATATAAGACAACTCAAAAAATGCCATCTTATGAACTAGAGATCTGTTCAATAAATTTAATTCTTCTGCTTTGGGCATTCAAAGATGGGAATGTTCTATTCTTTGTCATGTTCCCCTTAAATTAAAATTTTAAGCCCCTTTCAGACTTGATTTATTACTCCATGGAAAGTGGAGTGATTCCATGTATTCACCTGTGCTGTTTAGTCATTGAAATCCTGTCTGGAGCATGCCAATTAAATGACCAATTTTTTATTTAGTTATTTATTTATTAAATCTATGGACTGGCTGTTCCTGTATGGATCAATGCCTTTGTGCTTTTAAGTGGGTCTCTGAGCTTTCTTCTGTATGAGGAGCAGCCTTTTAATCAGCTCGTGTGTGAAATTTGACTTTATTTTTGACTACATTTCTGCTAATTTTGCAGGTCAAAACATTTCAAGGCCAACATATAAAACTATTTGGAAACCCATACAATAATAAGTAAATAATGATGCCATCAGAAAAAAAAGGGCTCATTAAATGGACTGCGGCAATGTCAACTACAGGTAGGTAACAATATTTTCGTTAGGCTAGTCCTGCTGAATGCCACTGTCTATGACAGGCTACTTCCTGTTATTTTGAAAAGGTTAAAATAGTTAAAAATCAAGTACATAAATTACCAAGAAACATTTTGAAAATGTTATTCCAAACCTTCCCCTTAACGTTAATCATGTCCAAATGGGGCTTAATGTCGTAAAAGGATTTCATAGGATTTCACTTTGCACAGACACGGCACATCCGGAGCTAATCCTGCACCCATGCAGGCATGACCTTTGGATCTGCATGAACCCTGTTGCTTGGCAGCACTTACAACATGATGTGGGGTGAGAGATTTTCAGTGGCAAGGCACTGATAACAGAGGAGACTGACATGTGTGTTTGAAAACCAAATATTGTTCTGCTGCTGTCCTTTCTCACAAGCTCTGCAGAAGTTAGTGAGACTACTGAGACTAATATGTTTTAAAAGAAGAAGGAATTCAAATATCCTTCAATATAAGATTGCTCCATGTCGTTTGCATCAATGATTTAATTAAACTGTTGTTGTGTTTGCATTGTGAGACCCAGTTGGCATACAATTAAAAGGTTTATTTAGAAATAATTGTACCAAAACGATATTGTTTTAGACTGATGCTTCTTTTCAAATAATGGAATTTCCAACCAGCATTTGCAAACATCAATTGCTTCTGCTTTCATTACACAAAAATTGAAAAAGCCTCTAAAGAAAAAGAAAACACAATTAAACTAATCTAAATGAGTCTGCTTGAAAAAGGTCAGAGCAAAGAGCTGTGTGTGATGAGGATAAAGTGACGCAGAAAATCTACAATAAACATTGTCAAAAACTTGAAACCAGCTCACACTGAGAAATGTGATCCAAATTGAACTGCTGGAAAAGACCTGAAGGCATTCGACAATGACATTTTAATTAAGTCAGTCAAGTAATGCACTATTTTTAAAAGAGGTGGGGAGGAAGGAAGGTTTTCTTGTTCTATTATCATAGTCTACATGGCAGGAACTTGAAAAAACGAGCAAATTGTGTTTTACATGCATTATGGATGATCAGGGTATATGATGCTGGAGAAGGTTTTTAAGTGGCCTCAAAATTTCAGGATAAAATATCACTGAGCCATTTCAGGGATTTATTGAAGTGGCCAAGATACAACAACAACAATAGTAATAATAATAATAAGCAAAGGACACGACAAACGACACAATGTCAGGCTAACCTGATGCTGTCTTCTTTTTTATTATTTTCACTCATGGAAGTAGCAGTTTAGTTGATTCATCGAGTTATTCTGATTTTTACACATACTTTTTCTTTTTCTCTTTTACCAAAAAGCCATTTTTTTCTTTTTTTTTTAAAGAGTAATCAAGGCCAGCATTCTGCCGCTTTGTATGATGTAGCATCTGTTGTCCTTGGGAGTAGCTTCTCATGCTTGTGGCATCACACTGACATCTGGAAACTAAACTTTGCTCAGTCGACACCATGTATTATTAATGTAGTGATTTAGTTTGCGATACAAAAAAAGCACTTTGATGTCAACATTGACAAAAGCACGGTAGAAGTGTGACAACACAAACAGCAATTACTGAAGAAATGTGCTTAAAAACCACCAATTTGCAGACATGATAGACAGTGGAAAGACATATGAGGAGAATCAAAACAAAGGCACAAATTTATTTCCCCCTCCTACCAGAACTCTCTCCAAGCCTTAGCCAGCATGAATTTGGCATCATTCGAAGCCCAGAGGAAGTGAGCCACAAGCGGAGTTCACTGCACCCACCAAATGCTTGGCAGTCTGTCCACCAACAAGGAATTCAAATGAGACAAACTTTATACCACCATTAACATTATACAGTGTGAAGAAAGCAAAAAGGCGAACAGGACACATGGAAGAAATTGATCACATATGCATATTGTTTGTGCCAGTGTGAAAAGACCCTGACGTCAGAGTCCATTTCTGGATTACGTTGCAATACAAAAAGTTAAAATGTAATTCAGTTAAGTATTTTGCAAACACCAACAACATGACGTGAAACCACTAAAAAGTGAAAACGGTCTTCCTCCCGTATGCTCGCACACACACACACACACACACACGTGCACACACTCACCTGAACATCTCCACACCTAGTTGACAGTTGCGTCTGGGTCGCCTGGAGGTAACACGACAGCATTATGTTGTGCTAATGGACATTCTTGCTTTTTAAATGAGATCCTGGCTCAATGCAAACAAGGGGCAGCAGTGGGCTGCTTTAGAAACCATCAAACTGGACTACTCAGCTACTTGGGTAAACAAAAAACGAAACAAAACCAAAAAAACCTCACATACACACATAGCTAGCTGCCAGACCCTCATTACACCATCAACACCTCCTAAAGTCAACTCATCCGATGGGTGAGATGGCAGCAAGTCAGTTGCACCCCATTCTCTATGCCTCATTTACCCCAATCGGACGGATGTCACTGGCAAAACAGGCATCATGAATAGAGGGAATGCAGTCTGCATTTTCATCAGTTTTTAGCCGTTTTTCTCACCATGTTATGAAAAGATCCTAAAAGAAAAAAACGGAAGAAGAAGGTAATAAAGAAGTAAAAATACACTTGACAATATATGTGAGAGCTTAACAGAATAACCTCTTGGCAAAAATTTTCATTATTCTCCCCTTCTCCAATACAAATGGCAATTTTTTCCTTCATCCACCCCTCACTCGATTTGTTTTGTCCATAATAGAGGGAGGCCATTTGGAGATAAAGTGGGAATCCATTACGTGCTTTCACTCTCTCCCCTGACCTGTGAAAACAGTTTGGCTTTGTCTCATGTGGAGAGGGTTCTGAGTGAAAAATTAATCATTAAAGTACGTGACAACCTCTGCCATGGGTGGCTGTCATTGGGAGGAACTGCAGTTAGACTTGGCCCAAACCCATGGCAGGCCAGAATAACTGGACACACCTTTGACTTCTGAGAGCAATGAGGCGACTATGAGGCCATGATAGGCTGCACACTCAGCAATCATACAGTCTATGTGTCCTCCAAGCACACACAGAAAATGCTCTGGGAAATGTGGTGCTGTCTCTTCACCCTCACAAGAGTTTAAATCTGATGGGAGATAGAAATTGTTTTGAAAACCTGGCCTTGGTTATGCCTTTGCACTTTAAACTGTGGTTCAACACAAAATTATCAGGCTAATGTCAAACTGTTTAGGGATAATTTAATTACAAAAATTTGTTTGAATGAGCAAGACTAATTTGAATGGGCTACATATTTTAATTAGGCTACACTGAGCACACTGCGAAGTCAGGTGCTTTCATTAAATGTTAAAGAAGAAAAATAAAAGGTGAGAAAAAACAGATCAAGAGAAGCAATGAGAGGGAGGCAGATCAATTACACGCATGGGATGCAGAGTCAAAGTGGCTCCATCTCAATGGGTTCCTTCTGCTTAGATCCGTTTAAATTAAGTGACTGTATTTGTAGATCATTCCCAACACATCAGATTTTCTTGACACATATTGATTAAAATAAAATAAAAATCAAGGGTAAGTAACCATGGATGGCCAAGAGCTTTTGCACTCCAATAAGCAAGTAGCACAAGCTGACAGAAAACAAAACAGGAAGCACAATCGGGGCATCTTTATTCTTCTATCTTTTAAGTTGTTGCAACTTTGGAACCTTTTGGTTAACTTTAATTATTGTTGGGATGAGGTTAGTTTGTAACAGTTTTGGTAATGTTTCTATTACAGCTTATTGTCATCTACTGGGTCATGCGTAAAGTCTTTTTTTCCAATCTTAATTCTTTGGCATTGTGTTTGGCATTGTTTGCCTCAGACTCAGCCGCTGTTGGATTGTTGTCACAGAGTTTATAAAACTACCTATGAGATGAGTAAAAGAGGAACCAGGCTGAGTTCCAGCACCTCAGTGAGGTGTTTTGCTCCTCTTATTTTCCTGCACTGCTCCACACCTTCAAATCAATCCAAAAATGGTGGCATACACAGCTCAAGCACCCCTCTCAGCATGGTCAAGAAGCTATAAACATATGGCAAAGATGAAGGACTATCACCAAAAAGTTGGATCCTGGAGCTCTTAAGAACCAATATGAGCACTACAAAGAGTCGGATTGACTCTTTTCCTCCCCCTTTTTCTCCTATAGTACTTTCCTTTGAAAAGAGTTGCATGACTGGACAACAGTGATTGATTTCTGATTATTTCTTTAAGTTAACATTTCAGCTTGTTATTAATCTCTGGACCCTTCTCAGCAATAGGGAAGATATTCCTTTATGAAAGTACTTATTCAAAAATTTACATATTATGGAGCCAAATGGCTTTCACAATAAGATCAGCATCACAAAACACACACACACACACACACACACACAAAACCTGATCTCTATGATAATCCATGTGGCAGAAAGCACTATGTCTTGAGATTATTTGTGATCTTAGCTTGCAGCTCTGATCTGACATAATCCAAAGAACATGGAATTTGCCCAAAGTGCACTTCCCAGTTTATAAACACTGGGAAAAGAAAGTAGTTTGATAACATCTTAAATGTTGTTCTGCTCTTAGTGTTAAACTCTGAGGACAAAGAAATGCAAAAAGAGAAGGAGCCCCCGTGAATTCAGCTTGGGTTAGTGGGGGTATGATGTGGTGGCATGCATTTTTATGTGTATGCACATGTGTATGTATAAAAGAGACCGAGTAGAACGGAGAACATGGCTGCCTCAAGCCCCTGGAGCTCAGTCACCGAGACAGAATACTGATAGAGAAATCCACAGTCGTCACACTCCACTAGCTACCATCTCTCTACCTCCCTCCATCTCATTGCCTTGCTCTGAGCTCTAGCCCTGATCTTTCCGTTCCTATTTCATTCTTTCTCCATCATTTTATAGTACAGACTCATGCACACACTCCAAATACTCATCTCCCCACGATCCATTCTCACCCTGGTCAATATTCCCACCAGTAAATAGCACTTTATCTAATCCGATTCTTCTACAGTCCGTACCACCACGTCTCACTGCCCATCTCACCTCATTTCCTTCTCTCCCACTATCTCTAAATGCTTGTTAGCTTAAGCAAGACTTGGGAGTCCCTCTTGCTTTGCCATCTCAATTAGACTCCACAGCCCCATTCAATGAGCCCTTAATCCACGGAGACAAACACGAACACCTTTCTGTGGGAATAGGTTCTTCTTAGCATGGCTCAAACTCTGTTTGAACCCTTACTGGAGTGGACTAATGCTGTGTGCTAAGTGAGAAACACTAACTGCTTGACAAAGTAGTGCAATGAGTCTACATGGTTAAGATCAGATCTCCCGTGGACACCTCAAATGACATGCAGTCATAAAACCAAAACAAAGGCTGCGGCTTGCTTTTTACCACATGGGGAAGCCCAAATGCAGCTGGTCAGCTTTCACCCATGTTGGTGTGCATTCCATGTAATGCACTGAGACATCTGCTTTCCAATCCCTTCCTGTTCCTAAAGCTATGCATCTAATTATAAACAGAGAAACGTCCAACATTGCTCTTTAAGTATTCAAAAAATGTAATTATGCTCACATATGGGAAGGGGCGTGAAACTCCTCCAGTTTTGTGGCTTTGTGTGGGATTATGACAAAAGTGGGCCAATGTGATTCCATTTAGCATTCAAAGCCATGTCAGCAGGGAAGACAGCAGTGCTGTCCTTGTGAGTGTGTGGATTTTTTCCGGTCATTGGAAAGCAAAGTCCCAAAGCATATACAATGATGTCTTCTTCTGCAGTCTCACCAGCAAACTGGTGCTTTTTTATTTGATCACATGCACTCTAACTTCATATTTAGAATATTGGCTTAATGTATTTATCAAATACTTGAAACGTAATGGAGACAGAATTTAGTTTTCATAGTGCAAAAATTACAATAAATTTTTCTTGAATCTTTTTTTTGACTCTTGATATCTTACATTTTAACAAACTTTAATCCAAACATCTGTTCTGCTAAATATAAACACTTTACTCGATAGTAATTAAATAACAGAGCCAAACTACCTAATTACATTGTTTTAAATTACTAGTTCAAGCATTTTTGCCAGCCGTTAACAGTTTCAATATAAGTGCATATCTGAGAACATATACACCGATACCAATATATCTGTGATAGGCTAATACTGGCTGATAATATCAGCAAACTGATAAGTCCGTCGGGCCCAAATAAGTAAGTTTTAAAACTTGTCTTACCTGGTGAAGAGCCCAAGAGAAGCATGAAACAGATGATAAAGGAGAGAAGAGGGATTGAGAAAGAAAAACAGGCAAAGACACAGTTAGTTTGCTCTCTACCAAACCCATTTCAGAGTGAGTTAACAGTGTCATTGGCAAAGTGACATCTGTCAGTGTCACTGTTTCCACTGTCATTTTTGAACAGTCATTAATCATGAGTCTGGACTGATGTGGGCCATAATGGCATACCGTCTCAGGCCTTGATTATAATTGGCATGGACACCTGGTCGGAACTCAAAAAAGCTTAGCATAATCTCATACTGCCAGGCAAGGTTTGTCAAAACCCTCTCTTATTCAATCACCTCAAAACCAGCACCTTTCATAGTCAGAGTTACAGTTCTCATCTGTTTTGACTTACAGTTATTTCAGGTATCAGGTTAAATGAGGGTTAAGTCTTTCTGTTATGTACTTGCCAAGCAACGTCCTTTTGCAAAAAGGCCAGATTAATATTTCAAACTTACAATTCTCTTTTTGCCATGTAAAAAATCTATGCTTAATACTGCATACTAGCTCAGCAAAGGCCAAGAAATGAACACCATAGATAAATGGTGTCTGCTACTATAAAGCATGAATTTTACGAGGACAGACAGTGGAGATATCCTTGAAGAGACCTGAATCCTAGCTGCTGCAAAGTAGGTTAAAATGCTTGAGGCTTTTTGTCTTAAAAAATTAACTTTAGAAGATTATAAGCCAGAAGATTTACAGTTTTTCTTTCTTTTTTTTTTTCTTTTTCTTTTTTTTCTTAATGATTTTACACGGCTTTGCAGTCTTGCCTTGATATGGCAGTTATGGAGCTTTTCAATTTGAAGAGCCAGGTTTTTACAAGATTAGAGGTTTGGTTTCATTTTTGTTTCTTGTTCACTTTAATAAAATATTTAAAATGAGTGAGTCCAACAAAGTTTTGTTACACATGCCATCAAACAAATAAGTAAAATGCTTACACAATGACTACAAACACTCCAACCACACCGAAGTAAAAAATTTGCTTAACAGCCCCTTTTCTAAAACACCTTGCCCTCTCATCTAGAGGGAACAAATACCAATTAAGTTCATCTTTAGAGTTTTCTCCAACCTTGTACAAAATCAAGGATTAAGAAGATTAAAAAAAGCTCAAGTCACACAGGGAATTAGACACATCTTAAGCTGAATTGTGGACAATTTTTGTACTCTTTATGACAGACATTCTAGACCGACACAATCTGTAAATGATCTTGCAATTTACACTAAAAATACTTTTGATGTTTTTATGATGATGCATGTTGAATTTCCAAACAACTAAGTACAAGGCAGTACATTTTAGAATGCAAGGTCATTCTCCAACTAATTAAATGCAGTAAAGTTTCTTTAAATGGCAATCAATGCTCTGCAATAAACAAAGATTTAATCTGAACAGTAAAGAAGGATTTTTTCCAAAGCTGTTTTCCGAAAAAAACTCATTGATTACTGCACATATTGAACATGCTTTCACAGGTACTGTTGCCTGATCAGGCAGCCTGAGTTTAAGCAGCAAAACCAGTCCTTGACTCTCCTTGGAACTACAGATTAATGCACTATATGTTTGTTTGTGTAGTGCATAGTATGTTTTCTGTTGTTGAGTTGTTGTTGTTGTTGTTTTGGGTTGTTAAGCCAAATTTCACACCGTGGATGATAAAAACAGTCGGCCACTTAACTGAATTCCGCCTCCTCTTCCACCTTCTGTCTGAGTGGTGATAAGACACTCTACCTATTTGAGCCGGACTATTCAGTTTGCTCTTATCAGTCTGATCTCACTTCTTTTATAATGGGTGGCCCGAGAGTAAACGCTCCTTGCTCTGTTCTCTCCTGACCTGCCCTGTCATTGCAGTGTTCAATTAGGCCCTGTGGGCCCCTGATCCAACCCTTTTTAGTCTTCCCTTCAGCCACCTTCTAAACACCTTGTCTGTGACCTTCCCCATTGGCTGTCTATCCTAAGGCAACGAAGCAACACACACAGACAGGTGTACGTGCCCACACTTTTAAATGCATACCCGATTAATCACAATTAGCGTGCAATTATGTGCTAATAATGTGTGAGCATCTGTGTTTGTGCTCAAGTGTGAGTGTCTGCATTGAGCTAGTTGTGTGTGGCTTGTTGTGTGTGTCAGCATTGCAGTCTGTTTGTGTTTTGTGATTGCTAAAACCTCCAAAACCCTCTGTGCAACCGCTCACAGTGTGACTGTTACCACAAAAACCTCAATCTCTGTAAACTGGATTTAACAGAATAGAGACACTTCTAAAGACTGTCAAAAGGAATAAAGCAGATGTTTCACATGCACAATCTGAGGTTTGTGTTAAAAGTATTCTGTGACATTACTAATGTGAGAATGCTGACACTGCCACTATCACTGGGGGGCCGGTGGTAAGTGAATTAGTGACTGCTAACCCTTTAAGCTTTCACACTTGTTTTGAGAGGTCTCCATTCACGCTACAGTTACTCTGTTTTTGCTAATGCATTACTACAGCTGAACTCCCACTACTTATCGACTTCCTGCACACAGTTCAAGATGAGGGGGAGAGAGGCCCCGGTTTTGCTGGCAAAACAGCCTTTGACTGTATCATCTGTAGTTGCTTTTGAGAAATTAAGTCACTAAGAGGGTCAGAAAAGCTGCCAAACCAAGCGAGAAAGTCACCAAGTTGACAATACTGTGGGCTGATCATGATTTGATTAAGAGTGTGCATAGAGAGGAGGGGCAATTTACAATCAACTAACTGTGTTTGTTAGAGAGAGAAAGGGAGAGACACACAGACAGACAGACAGACAGACGTGGGTAGAGCAAATCAATGCTGCTTGCACAGCTAAATTATGAAACTGGGCATGGTGGTAGTTCAGGCAGCCTACAAAGTCAACTGAGCTGTCATCGACGGTGATCAGCTCATCAGTCAGCTGATCGCCCGCTACTGTTGTATATTTTGATGTTGATGCTGAAGAAGTAGACCACTCGGACACGTCTTCTTTGTAGATGGTAAAAAAAAGGTTTATTACAAAAGAAAAGACAGTGTCACAGAATCCAAATCAATGAGACTCTCCGTGCCAATATGAGAACTCTCCCTTGCCTTACAACTACATCTCCTTAAATACAGTTCCTAACTTAAAGAAAAAAGACA
>JAQFJA010000003.1:19296108-19309642 GCA_029874485.1 Naso brachycentron
TGAGTATTGAAATAACAGGAGAACCAGCACATTTACCACAGTTTGAGTTCCTAATTATACGTAATAACACACTTATGATGCCAATAAGTGTGTTCAGAACTGTCAACAAACTGGAAATAACAGGTTTCACACCATTTTCGCTCATCGAAAATGACAGTCTTCCCCTCAACCATCCACAACAACTCTTTCATTTCTGGTGTGGTGTGAACATTATTTCAATTATCTCTCACCACTGCAGAGGATGACAGTGTGCTCAGAGTAGGCCTATCACACGCAACACATTTGTGATGCTTCGTAGGATTTAATTTTCTTTTTTTCCCACTTTGTCTAATTTTTTTATTTCAGACAGTGACTTTCTGCATGTACTATAAAAACTTTCAACAACTTGTGAAAATATGTAAAACCATTGAAGAGAGAACTGGTGAAAGCAACCAAATAATGAGAACAAGACAATAACAGCATTTTTTCAAACAAAAAACTTGATTTGTATTATTGAAGCACTGCATGTCTTCTTAATGGCATCAGTGTCTATTAAATGGAGCTGCTGCAGCAGGAATCTCTGTTTCTGTAATGATCTATAATGCACAGCCTGTGGTTATGAGGAATTTCTCTCTGTATGAGTCCAAAAGAAAAATTGTGTGGAAAAAAAAACTTTAAACCTTCTGATGTTGCAGCTGCAAACGCAAAGTTTTACGTTTAAAATCAAGTTTAAACACAATAAAAATGAACTCAGATTTGTAAACACCTGATCAATAGGTTAGATTTTTGTGCATGTGAACATTTTGTGTTTGTTTGTTGCACTATTTCCTGCTCGTGAATTTTTTGTGTTCTACAAATGTAACGTCCAGGTAGTTATGTACCAAAGTTCATCTTTACCAGCTTAAAATTTTAATCCTACCAAGCTTCATAATATAAATAACTTGGAGTTAAACACAAGTCCATATAAAATGCACCTCTTTAATTTTATAAAATAAGGAGATTCATGATTTTGTCTTTTAGCACTTGTGTATTAAGGATATTAACATCCCGAACCTTTGATTTGTTGCCTTGAGGAAAGACAGTCATGTTTATAAATTTGAAATACAGCTGCTCAAGGTTATAAAAATAAATGAGTTATTCCTATTTATGAGTCTCTATTTTAATTGTGATGATGGAGAGGGTTTCTCTAGCAAACGCTAAATTTCAAGTCTGCACCAGTGTGCTCCTGACCTGCAGTGAAGACATGAAAATGAGTTACCTGAAGACACAGAGGGTAACAATGCTGAACTGAGGAGCATAAGATGCCCGGAGGCTGTTTTAATCATCTCCTCGTTCCATTCGGGCTCCAGTTAACACATCAATGTTTTATTTTAACCAGTATGTGTTTTAATTTTACAATCAGCAACGAGCTTTTGCTAATTAAAAAACGCTGCACCTTCTCCCTGGATTCCTTATTAATTCCTTCTAATACATCTGAAAGACACTTGGATTTTTAATGATGAATGCAAAAAGAAAAAAAAAAAACGTCTCCCTGCACCTGAAATAGAGTGATAAGGACTAAGGTTAGAAATACTGACATAATGTAAAATCTGAATAATTTCCAGTGCTGTCATGAAGTTGTAACCAGTGAGGCTAAAAGCAAAATACCACACTCGAGAAAGACTCTCCTAAAAGTTTGCCTCGCTCTAAACTGTTAACACTCTCACTGGGAATAAATTGCTTGTGTGCAAGTGTCATCAGCTTAAAGGGAAATCCAAAATCCTTAACAGGGTCCTAAAAGTAAAAAAGTTTCCCTGAATAAAAGCTCACAGCCGGTTAAGAAAGAAAGCCAAAGCAGTTCAGCAGCAAATCCATTCAGGCAAAATAAAATGCAAAACAGTTAGCGACGGCGGAGACAAAACACTCCCAGATCGATGCTTCTTTTGTTAGAGACATAACCACAAACTTTTCCTCACCCTGAGGGGGTAAACTGGTTTTATTTTGTTTTCCAACCATAAAGAAAATTCCTAGTTCCTTTCTATCTTCTCCTTATCCTCTGTTCTTCTACCTTTTTACTGTCCCTGACAAGCTGCATATCAGGTAATCACTGTCCCCCACCAGCAGGATTGGATTATCTACATTTCCATTTTCTCTCATATTAAAAACTTTTACATATACATATTAGCAGCTGTTCATTGTTTTCATTCAGTGTAATTCTGGATTTACCATAAATCCATCTTCATCCTTCCATTTAGCCCACACAGTATGTAAACATTTAACAGATGGTTTATAACACATTGTAACACACTACTTAGCTGCATTGGGTGATTATGTAATTTTGAAATAGCTTTAATTAGTATGTTATTTTATATTATGGCAGCTTATAGGGACAAACCCACAAAGATTTATCAGCAGTCTGCGCACTTCCCCTTCGATCTACAGATCTTTATAACATCTTTCAGTTCATTGTTCTGGTTTTCATTCGCTCACCCAAAGCAGCCACATCCTAAATTCTGCACAATTTGAAACATTAATACTATTTAAAAATGAGCGAGATATATAAAAATACACTGCCATTCAGTTGCCATGAAGAGGTTAATTGGCTATAGAGGCTGTAAACATGTTTTTTTTTTCTGCTGTAAAGTTGAACATTTTATTATGGGGCTTTATGGGAGCTGACTCACTTTTAGAGCCAGCCTCAAGTGGCCATCAGCTGCGGGTTTGGGCTTTTTTTATTTTCACTTTACTTTTCACTCTGGAGGTTTGACTTGTTGAACCCACTGTGCACTGCCTGCTTAGCACCAAATGACATACAACGATTGTTAGCAACTAGCTGATGGATACAGCAAACATTAAAGCAGCTAAAAAAAAGCCAGAGATTTCCTTCAGGAGCTGGCGCAAACGGAAACAGAAAAGGAGAGTGAGTACTGGACTTAGTTTCTTTGGACACAAAACCAAATGGCTACGAATGTTGCTCTTCTTCTGCTTCTTCGTCTATCAGTTTTATGTGTAAATAGGCACATGTTTGCAAATAAGATCAACATATCAGCTTAAACAATACGTTCGTTTTTGTTTTTTTGTTTGTTTTTTATTGTTGCCTCCTAGCGGTCAAAAATAAAATGAGTCAGTGCAGGTTTTAGAGTGAATAATGTATTTGTCAACTAACCTTCCCTGTGAAGCATCTGTAATTGCATAAACGGATAATGACAAAATGATTGATAGAACATGCATTTTTAATATATTTAATTCAAATAAACTGTATATTTACTATTACTTTAGCAGCAGATGAAGACCATAACATACTGCTGAAAAGGCTTATGGGAGCTCTCTGCTAAATGGACCTTGAGTTAAACATTTATTCCAAAGTTAAAAATGAACCTTCACATTCAACATGTCTGCTTGAGCTTTAGACACATTTATGCAAAGTTTTAAACCTGCCTGTGAATTGTGGCAGTAGTGGCTTCATGGTCAGAGAGGTGAGTTTTTGACCGCAGGGATGCAGGTTCAAACCCGCGACTGGCAGTCTGGGTGGTGCAAGGCCCCTAAGCCCAATTGCTCCTGTGCAACTGCTCCCTGAAAAAGAGAGATCACTCTCAACAGAACGCCCCCCCCCCACCCCCAATTAAAAAAGGTATGTATGGTATAAGAGATAGAAAGATAGATAAATTACTACTGCTTTACCTATAACGAGGCTCTGGATATGTAGAAATGTGTGAGGTTCTGCTTTGTTACACCTCTCCCCCTGCTGTGCTTTGGCTCCAGAGGACTCTTAAGTCAAACCCTACAAAACAACATTTAGCCACCTATTCGATGATGCTGAATATTTTAGCTCAAGAGGATCTTGGCATGTTCTCCCTTGTGAGTCTCTGTGTTCTCGCCCCGGCACTGCAGCCTTGCAGGGCAACCTGCCACAGGAAAGGATTAATATTAATTCCCTCCAAATCACTCAGAGATTCAATTATCCAAGATAATGCAAATATGAGTCTTTCAGGTCTGTTTTACTTCCTCCACACACACAAAAGACAAGAAAAAAAAGAACACCAAAAAAACCTGCCAATGAAACAGCATCGTCTGACAGCTTTTTTCTCTTTTCTGTTCATGTGCTCCTTTAGTGAGCCGGCATAATGACATCTGGGAGACATGGCCACTGCTACTGTATAATACAACCAAACCTTTGCCATCAAAAGCAGCTTCAGTATCAAAAGTGTCTTTTTGCCTTGTGATCTCGCAGCTGCATTGGAAGTTTTGCCTAACTGAACGCCAGCCTCCAGGGGAGTATCACAGGGGCCATTAGATTGGAAAAAATGGAGGTCTTCAAACTCCGTTTAGAGGCTTGTGTGCTGCTGATGTTTTGGTTTGCTTTTCTGAAGCCCAGGGGGTCTCTGCTAGTTGGGCTGGCGTGCCCTCAAATGCTTCACACTGGCAGTTAATCACTTAGATCTCAGGCAACAAAACCAGCCAGGCCAAGTGAGAAAAATATATACAAGAGAGGAAAGAACATGACAGAGAAAAGTGAGAGAGACAGCCTTTCCAACTGGAAAGAGAGACTCTGGAAATGAGGAAACTGGAAGTAGACTTAGGGAAAGAGAAAGAAAGTAATGGTGTGAAACGTGGCTGAGGACTCATTTATGCCATAGAAACTAGGCTAAGCAGCTAATGAGCTCAGTAATAAGCATTTATTGAATTACATCGATGCATACTTGTGACAAGAAAGCCAGGAGACTAAACCAAGTCAGGCTGTTGTGACGTGAGCATGTTCTGGGCAGTTGTGTTGTCTTCTTGTTGTTGTTCCCTCCACATGTGGACGCACTTTTTCACTAGGTCTGGACGTGCAAAAGTTTCTCACCATTCCTCAGGAACAACAAGTCCATTGATAAAGTTGTCCCAGTCAGTGTAGGGCTGATGGCGCAGCTGAACACGAGAACTGTCACAGTTCGCTGGAATAGTAGCTTGCATCCTGAGCATGTAAGCAGTAACAGCATGACAAAACAGAGAATTTATCTGCACAACAGCTGCTAACACAGACAACAAGGTCAGTAACACCTGTAATTCGTTATCCATGTCGAAATAACACCAGGTAGTGGAGGCTCATAGAAACATAACAATATTGACAATAAAATAATAATAAAAATATTAAATTGAAAACAGAGCAATGTAGATGTAGCCCTAAGTAGCCTTTTGAATTTGCACCACATGACAAAGCCTAAAGAACCAAATATTTCACAAAGTTTCACGGGTAAACTTTGATCTACATTTTTCTGGTGATTTTAGCCAACTCCTGCAGGAGTCTAACCTGTGAAGAACAGATGTGTCTTCTGTGTGTCTCTAAAAATTCAGGCTGAAGTTTGAAAAGTTTTAATATCCCTCGGGTCTTCCCTGCTTGCACTTGTTATTGACTGCATTAATTGTTTATTTGTTAGGATTCCCTATTCGCTGTGCCCTAAAGCACAGCTGGTCTACCTGGGATCCACATTACGTAGCCCGCACCAGAGTTTTTGGAGCTTGATTCAAAACAACTAAAGGTCAGGATATCTCAGCCTCAGCTGCATTGATTTTTTTACCACTCTTTTTGGAAATATGTATCCAGTGATTCTCTGAATTTTACAGAAGTTCAACACATCACTTGAGAACCCTGATAAAAAATGATAGCCGCTGAAGAAAACTTGGAAATGTGCTGAACCCTATTAGGGCAGGAGGACTTGGGATCAGACACCTCTGAGGACTGGACTCACTTGACTTGGACTCGAGTCAAACTCAAGCAACAAATATTATGACCTTAGTGTTGACTTGACCAAATCAGAAAGGACTTACAACTCGAGCTGCACTTCAACATCAGTGACTCATGACTTCATTTGGACTTGAGCCTTTTATTTTGATTCCTTCCCACAAGTTGTTTAGAAAATGTGCCACCAATCAAGTCATCTCTCGTCAATTGCTACAACAACATTAACGTTAATCAGTCCCAATAAGTCAACAGATAATTCCCAAGATCCACTTTGTCTGAACCAATCCAAAACAGTCCAATCAAGTTGCAGAAGAGAACCACTGAAACTAGCGTTACGTTACTGAGCTCCGGTGGTTGGCTTTCTGCACATTTAAGGCTGTTACTGACTGTATGTCCCACTCTGTTGGGCTTAGTTAGTTGTGTTGCCGTGGATGCGCTCATAATGCTCCACATTCCTATCTGAAACGTGCACCAGCAGACATAGTCAAGGCCAACTCAGCTATTTGCCTCTGAGTGATTGGAAGGCGACTATTGTGATCCTCCATGGCATCGCTGTTTGTCTGCCTCGCTTGAGCGCCTTTTCTTTCTGTTACCAACCCACACACACACCTACACGCTCACCCACAGACGTGCAGACAGCGCTGAAGCTTAAACTGACCATTGCTCCACGCCATCTCGCTATTCCTCTCTTAGCTTGTATGCTGGCGTAACGTAACCACACGTGGTCACACACACAGACATACACACACACGCTTGCTTGCGATTTTCATTTTCTTACAGTAGGTGTTGTTGGAAATGTTTGTGTTGTAGATATGGATGTTTGTTGACAGGAGTGATTATTGATTCGTGATCAGTTTTGCTAAGATGAATAAACTCCATTGTAGATTTAAAGGACAGTTTGCTGAAAAGGTGGCTGACTGCGAGGGTCAGTGCTCGGATTCATTCCTTAACTGTTCAACAGTGAATGTAATTGTCTTTCAGATACTGACGTTTTAAATGAACAGCCTTCTTTCTAATGAGAATGAATACAGGTCTAGTTATATTTCCCTGATTTCATGGAGGTGCCCCGTTATTAATTTAAGTATTTTTTTTAATATAATATTAAAAACAGTTATTGGTATCAAAAACCATCTTTAATATTTATCTTCCAAACCTATAACCATCCATGCCCAACAGACTTACTTGTGACCTGCAAAATAATGAGTTGGTTCAACCTCTGCTTGGATACACAGAAACTGCCTGGTTCAAATTAAACTGCAGTCTCTTTGCTGAATGTTCCTCTATGTTTTCTCTGTCTTCGCTATCACCGTTCAAATAATGCAAAAATGCCAAAAAAATAAGTGCAGGTAGTGACAGTGTGCAAAAATTCTGCATGCATAGGTTGTCTTTCCTGCATGGTTGTCTCTAACTTTGCAAAACTGAACAGTCATAGCAAAAAATGTTTTACATGGCTCCTTAATTGATTTTATTAAATCCCTGCTTCTCTCTATTGCTCCCTTGATCCTGTGATCTCAGGACCAAATCACACGCACAGGTGTTGTGAAAGAGCAAATGTCCCTGAGCTTCTCATGATGTTCTTGCAACCCAGCCCACACACTTTGCCTCCTTTCACAGCAACCTGTCTCATGTGTGCAAAGAAATGAAATTCAAAACGCAAAAGAAAACCAGTGAAGGATTTTTATCTAGCTGCTGATTTGTGAATCTGAAGGTGTTAGGCTGTGCTGAAGGGATTTCTTTGTGAATATGTGCAGTATATATTTATACAACCAAATGTGTGTCAGTGCTTGTGTGCTATGCATCACAAAGAATCACTTTGCTGTTGTTGCAAGAGTTTCTTCTCAGGGTCAAGTCAAAGTTTGCAATGATGTCTGTCTCCCGTTAGCCTACATACACGCGGCCATCGACCCTCATGCGTACACACAGATGGTCGGACATAAGCTCACACATGCAAAGAGCAACCCAGCCCACACAACACTCATTAGCCGCCACCCTGCCGTCACAGACAGAGAGAACGCTGACTGAGCCTGGAGGTGGAGAATAGCAAAAGGCAGACCCAGTGTGAGGTGGTAATACCACCACTCTGCTGTGCTCCTCATCTGACTCGCCCGTGGACAAAGTCCATCTGTTAGAGTGCAGGTCACGCACAAGCAGAAATACAGATGGGCTGGTGAGTCTCTCTCACCTGCCACTCAATGATTGAAAGGGTGAGATTGAATAAGAGGAGCTACCTGCCTGTGTGTGAGCAGAGAGGGAAGCGTACCTGCTTTGTTTCATTAGGATCTCAATGTATTTATGGCATAGTGTTTACACATTTTAAGGTGGTGCTCGTGTCCCTACTGTCCTGCCCTTGCTACTTTTTTTTTTTCCCTCTTCTTTTTGGAGCTGTTTGCAGACCTGTGTGTATTCTTTTATACGCCTGGCTGACTGTGTGTATACCTGCAAATGTGTGTGTAAACAAGACAGCGGTGAAAGCATCCATTTATACAGCAGAGCACAGTGTGCTGTGGCAGCAGAATGGAGCAGCGGTGGTGGACAAACTCTTTGAATAAATCTTTTGTAGTAGAAGCAAAACAATCTGAGGCCTGTCTTGTGTTCAAAAGCAAGGTTCCTCTTTCAGTTGACAGCGTGTCGCTCACGGTTGGTTCCAGGTTCTCCCACAGTTTTAAGATAATACGTTCAGTTTGGCTTCACTGTTCGCCCCCTGACTAAATCTGTCGTGACGTACAAATTGAGGAGGAGGAGGGAAAACAGTTGTTCTTGATTTTAACAGCAGTAGTGAGATGTACAATTACTCAAGTGCTGATGTTACGTACAGATCGAAGCTACTTTTACTAGAGCACTATTCATCTTTCTTTCCATCTGGCATGGCATGAGCAGGATAAAAGCAAGAGACAGAAAAGTCTCTAAAATACGGAGACAGACTAACACACTGTTGATTTGATTTGATTTTATTTTTTGTGGGATTTGTTGGCAATTGAAACTAAAATTACTGCCTAAACGATGACTGACTCTCGGTGAGCCAGTCAAGTTGAGAAGCTTGCTGTCTTCAAATAGGAGTATTTTTTACAGAGGACTGACAGAACTTCATCACTTGGTGCAACAGCAACCACCTCTGGCTCAATATAAGAAAAAAACACTGAGCTTCTGTTGGACTGCAGCGCTTCAAAAATGCTGCAAAGACACTCAAATTCGAACATAGCTTCAGCGCAGGAACACAGAAGATCCAAACAATCAGCACAGTGTCAAAATGGAAAACCAAGATTAGCATCTCCAATTCAGCGTCTGACAGAATGATAACCAGAACTAGCCTGGCTACGCCCTCCTTCCATTCAGCTCAGTTTTCGCTGAGAATCAGTCTGGTATCGAGGCCAGTCTTTAGAATTACAGAGACCAATTTTTGGCCAGACCAATCAGCAACTAGTGGGAGTGGTTAAGTTCGATGATGTAGAGGTCAAACGTTTGTTCACAATAATTCAATCATGGCGGAGGCCTACAGCTGTGGTTTATCGGGCTCCCAAAAACCTCTCGTTATTGAAAACTCCAGAATATTAAATACAACTAATGTTCCGCCCAGACAGACAGCAACCTTGGGAACAGGAAATGCACTGCTTTTGTGTGATTACTACACATAGAGAAGAATAGGAGCCTTTAGTAAAAGTCTCTCTACTGATCTGTGCAGTGCTTGCATGAGACTCACACACCCTCAGCCACAACACATTAAAAAAAATACTGTAAAAAAGCACTAAAACTGATGAAAATAGCCAATATCACAACACACTATAACAACATCTATGCAATTATTTCACAGCTTGTGGAAAACTAACAATGCCACTCATCTTGTCTGTAGCCTGCAGGCTACTGATGTTTAGCTTGGCCTCTCACTTCCTGGAGACAGGGAGCGAGAGGCCAGGGCCTCCAGTGTTAACAGTTCGCTGCAGCCAGTAGCTGAATCTACTGGGTGATAATGTGATTTTATTTCAAAAAAAAATGTCTAATTGTCTCTTTCTGTGATACATAGCGGGTCAGACCTTGACCTTTGATCATTTAGCCGGCAGCCAGACAAACGGTTGCCCTGCCTCTGGCATCACTGAAGTTAAGCAGGTGTGGGCTTGGTTACTATTTGGATAGGAAAATTAAATTACTGCTGGAAGTGGTCTTGGTCGTGGTCAGCAGGTGGCGATCTTCCCTCTGGCCAAAAAATCTATCATGCCTCAGTGCAGTGAAGGGGACACTGTGCTGCAGGAGATGTCATCCTTCGGATGGGATGTTAAACTGAGGTCCTGACTCTCTGGTCATAAAAGATCCCATGGCACTTGTCACAGAGAGTCGGGTGCTCCCTGGAATCCAGGCTGAATTCCCAACCTGGCTCATGCGATCTAGCCCCCTTATCATCCCCACATGTCATTGGCTTATTTATTCATCTTACTCTCCATCTCAGGCTCATGTGTGGTGAACACTCTGGTGTATAATAGCTGCCGTGCATCATCCAAACAGGTGCTACGTACTGGTGGAGAAAAGCACTATATAAATGCTATCTATCTTTATTATTATTACCTAAATCTAATCTTTGAGTCCAAGTAAATTCAAGGTTTTGCCAAAGTTGACAAAATTCCCTCAAGCTGTTCATGAGATACCACTTCTACAAGAACGGGAAGAACGGCCTTCAGCCGTGGCTACTTTTGAAATGTGAGCATAAAAATATGTCAGTATTGTCGGCCTCATCCTTCAGTTCCATTCTGCTTGAAATACTTCCCCACATTTCTGCAGTAACATTGTGAATGCAGGACTTTTACTCGCAAACGATCCTGCACATTTCAAGAACCTTCGTTTCTCAACACCTTGATCTTCCATTAGAGTGAGGAAGAGTGAGCGTGCATGCTTGAAGAGTCACATCTGTTAGATGTACACCAAAAATGCTGTGATGTAAATAAAACTTCTAAACTTCTTAAATAAAACTGCAAAACTACAGACTGAAGGTGTATTTTTTTCCCACATTCATCGACATAAAAGCGCTCAGAGCTGCAGATGAAAGATGAAAAGTTGCGCACATTCCCATCTGTTACAGTTGTGGGCAATAAAATTCTCCCTTTGTTGACTAAATAAGGGTGTTGAGGTCCAGCACAGTACCTAACACGTCGCTTCCATCACTCTCTGGGCGTGCACAAGTTTGTGTGTGACTGCATCAGTGAGGCAGGGCATTTATCTTTCCAAACACAGCAGAGTTCTTACAGCTTGAGGGGAAAAATCAGTGGGCAACACTACTGATGAGAAGATACTCATGCATGCGTGTGGGTGTGTGCACTTCACTTTCAGCCATTCAGGCGCTGCGGTCAGAGGCTGAGAGCTCACACCACCTAGTGGCATTCAGGCCTTGTACCGTTGAGCCTTCACTAAAAAAAAAAAAAAACAGCAGCAAGATGAAAAGACAAACAGTATGCACACCTGCAGACTAATTTCTCATTCAATCTTTTCATTCACCACAAAACAAAGCATGAGATGGAGCATCTGATGGAGTCACATGAAGTTAAATAGATCTTTTTTTTTTTTTTGCCGCGGTAGATCTCGTATAAACAACACCATGGGAAGTGAGAAGACAAGAGGTTATGAAAAAAATCTAACAGCATGAGCACGGGGGAGAGGTAGGGCTGAAAGGACAAATGAGCAGAGCTAGAGAAAAATATGGACAGAGACGGGGAGATGAAAGGATGAATACTGGGGAAAGCTGCAAAATTCAGCCGTTGTTCTCCCTCAGGCTGTGCAGCTTCACTGAGAGGCTCCTGATTGACAGGTGGGACGCGTTAATCCCCCCCGTGCTCTGCATCCTTTTCTCCCTTGCATTCTCTCTCGGCAGAGAACATCCTATCAATGTTGTCAACATATAGAAAACGCTGCGTTTTTCCTCCTCCTGTTTACTCTCATTCACTCTCTCGCCACTGATCATCACGGGGGGGGAACGCTCTCACACTCTCCGCCTTTGACTCTCACAACTGAAGATCCATCATGTATAATGGATAGAGGTGAATGAAAGGCAGAGGTGGCTGTCATCCACATGTAGGATTTGTGCTCTTTGTAATTGAAATCATCACTCCCTCCACACCGCAATCACGTGTTTGCGTGTTGTGCCACGAAACACAAAGACATAATTACATGTTATTCGTGCAATGTTTACTAAATGCTCGACTCCATCTTGCAGACTAAAGAAAACATGCATTTGTCCCCCGCTTGTTGACACGGGGTGACACAGCTGTCGCCTGCTTGGAATCACTGTTAGATAGTATTTCACTACATTCCCCAGACTCCCTAGGCTATTTGTAAGTTTGACTCTCAGCTAGCAACTGCAACAAGAATCTTTTGTTTCCATTATGCAGCAGTCAGTCAAGCTGAGGGGCCATGTCCACAAACTGTCACTGCTGAGTGCTGTTAAGTGTACCGACCATGCTTTGGACTCGCACTCCATCCCAGCCAGTTTGTCAGAGAGAGAGAGAGACGCCTCTCGCCACACACACTTCCACTTTCAGCCTTGTGGGGTTACAGACACTAAGACGAGCTTGAACACAAAGTAATGCATTGAGGGGCTGCTTCACACATGAATACCAAAAGGGGACGAATCATCACTTCAGTTGGGTAAAGTGTTGACCTCCCGCAGCTTTAAATGCATGAAAACTTCAGCGTTCAAGTCTAGAAATGGAAGAAAACATTCCTGTTGTTTAGACAATTCAAGAATGAAAACACATAGGGGGTGTTTTGAAAGTAGCAACTTTTTTTTTTCCTTGTTGAGAACAACTATTTACATGTAACCAAAGACAACGTCCTTGAAACGGGTACAAACATGTTTTTGTTTTTTTTGTTTGTTTTTTTTTTTAACTCTTCCTGCGATTTTTGTTTTTCCAAATGACAACTCAGAAATATTGTATAAAATAAAAATATCAGCTTCGGGGAAAAAGTAGTCTAAGCATTTTTAAATGTCCATTATCCACTATGTACAGGAGTATTTACATTCTAAAATTCAATTCAGACCAGAAGTTTGCAAAGTATTAACAGTAAACACAGTTGCAGTCTTGTCCACTGCAGCCCTACAAACCAGATAAAACTAATCTGCTTACACAGGTATGGCTGTCATTCAAATCAGTGATCGTAAATGTGAGCAGTACAAGGCAGAGGCGAAGGTTCATGAGCATCATTACAAGAAACATGACACCACAAAAGAATAAATAAATGGGAGCATAATGCATGATGTCCAAGAGAGAAACATCATGATACAAAGAGTAAAAAAATGAAGCTATACGTGGCTGGACATACAGACATGACACATTCCGTACGCTGATTAACAGGAGCAGGAAAACAAGTTCGGGGGAAATTTTGTGCAATTTTAAGCCAAAACTGTAATTCAAAGGAAAAACTGTCCCATGTGTGCATTATGTCCAGCCACTGAGCTGCGTCACATGGGATATTATTTAATGAAACATGACCTTAAACTTTAGACACAAATGGCATCTCAAAGACTTTGCATTTACAAAGGAGGAGAGATCATTAAATTAAATACATTTTTAAAATTAATGACTTAATCACAAATTCAAAAGGAAGCACAACCATTTTTTTTTAGTAATTCATCACATCTGTTATACCTGTGAGGATAAATGCATACTATAATTTCATACTGTATTAATTAAAACTTAAATAATCTAAGAAAAATAAAGTAAAATATGACCAATTTGATAATGGGTAAAAAGGAAATTAAAAATTCAGAATAGCTTGTGACTTCGTAGTGCCACCATCGGTCAAATAAAAGAAATCTGATCGCAGTCGGCTTGTCCCGCAGTTCTGATTTCTTCAAAAGTAATTCAGAATTTG
>JAQFJA010000003.1:19315064-19326769 GCA_029874485.1 Naso brachycentron
ACACACACACACACACACACACACACACACACACACACACACACACACACACACACACACACACACACACACAGTGACGGCTGAAATATTTATTAATGAGTCCTGGCACAGGTCCTACCTTCACCAGGGCAGCCAAAGCACCAGAGGACTTGGGCTTGTCAGCTCCGTCTCCCTGAGTCTCCGCTGTGCTCGGCGGCGCCGACGCTGACGTTGCAGCTGTGTCAGGTTGTGTTGTGTCAGCAGGCTGCATCAGGCTGTCTTCCAGACATGTGTCGCCAATGCTGTACTCCATGTCCACCAGACAGTGGCGGTTTCTGGAGCTGTACTCCACAAGGTTAATTAGTAGACCAAGACCCTGGCGTACAGAATACACAATAAGACACACACGTACCGGCACACAAAGAGCAAACGCTGGCTGAAAGGACATCTCTCCAACAATTAAGGGGTGTTGTGTTGTTTTGTGTTATTTTGCTCCAGAGCGCCTTACCAACACTCGCACGTCAAAACGCTGCTCCTGGGGGATGTAGCGGGGAACTCGAAGGACGCAATTCAGAGCAGTTACTATTAGCTGCTCCTGCTCACCCGTCTTAGTGCTTCCCCATTCTGCAGACAAAATAACAACATTATTAACTTATGCTCAAAAGAGTCAATGTATTTCCCTGCTGAGCAATGGAATATTCAATTTAATGGTGAAATCTATATACCAACTAAACCCTTAGATACGTGGTCAAAATCTATATGAGCACATTTATAAAATATATTGCAATACTGATACTTTTCAACATATTATTGCAAAAGTATGAAAAATCGTGAATAAAAAAGTCAAACTGTTGTTTACTTCAATAGACACTGCTTCACTGTTTCACATTACAACAGACCAACAATGAGCCATAACACTGAATCACAGGGTGCCTCTTACTATGCAAAAATGTCAAATAAAACTCAACAACAAACACAGTACAGGCCTAAAAACAAAGCATGTAAGTAAAATTACCATTATCATGGGTAAGGTTGAGCAGTACTCCTATGACGGCCCTCATGCAGTCCTCCACTGCTTTGCCCACATTGGTGAAACTGCAGTGTGGCAGCGTTGCACCGGTCAATGACAGAGAGCTGTTGTTTAATGCCCTGCTATACCGCTGGATCATTTCCTCACAGTACCGCAAAGCTCTGATGAAAGGAAGAAAAAGATATTGAAAGTGAAGAACGAAAGGACAGTGCAGGAATTGAGCACTTAAAAAAAAAAAAAACAAGTACAAAGGTGAAGGAGAGGACAAACAGATCAAGAGCAGAAACTTCAAAAACACAGTCGGCCCACCAAGACAGCAGCATTAATCTCAGCTTAAGATCCAAATTGTGCCGTTTTATAATAGTCAGTGCCTCAGTGTGTGTCCACGTTTGATCAATTATAGCTCTACGCTGTAACTGGAGCTCACCTGGCAGAGGAAACAATGAGCTGTGAGTCTTTGTAAGCGATCAAGTAACCCTGGTTTTCTGGGTTCTGCACTGTCACCTGTTGGAATGAGATGAAAGAGAAACTAAATCAATAAAGAAAGCACAATGAAAGGCTCGAAAAGTCATCAAGAGACAGAAAATGAGGGGAGACACTTCAGACTTTTCACAGTTGACATTTTAAATAATAGTTATTTTGAGACATTCAGTGTTTTTTCCCATTCTGCAACAATAAAAGTTACCATCCTACCACACCTCTCACTGAACTATTCTTGTCCGTCAGTGTCACACTTGTGGGATTTTGGTGAGAGAGCACCCAACTTTACAGAGAAGCACTTACACTTTCAAGCACTCTCAGGCACCTCTCAGCACCCCACAAAGACGCGACGAGGTTCTCCTTGTCGTCCTCTTGGCTCAGGTTATGCACACACTCTTTAACTGAAGCAACACAACACACACAAGGCACATGATAATTGCACATCCTGAAAGTCAACAGCTGTGACTCTTGAACTTTGGAAAGCAGGTATTTGCACATACACACAGATGTAGAGACTTGCAAGACGCCTACATGCCTCCACCTATGTACTCCGCATCCCATACACCTACCTTTGTCTACAATATGGTCCAAACCTCCCAGAAGCCGCAGTTCCTCTTTGAACCAATCCCCAGCTCTCTTGGAGGTTAGAGAGAGTAGTGTTTCCATGGCAAGGTGGCCCGTCTACGACAGGAAAAACAAAAAAAAAAAGAGAACATGTGAAATGCGCTATGTCCTTATAGGATCTTTGCAAATTTGCATACACTTCTCTATTTGGCATGTCACCTTTTCTCACCGGAAAACCTGAAGTGACACAGCATAATGAGAACATTTTTAGTAATGACTTGATAACACTGCCTGACAGGCCTGCATGACAAGTTGACAGTTTCATAATTATTATCTACACCTAAAATAAAAGCTAACTGATGAGGAATATAAAGCACAAAATGTGAAAATCTTCATCAAAGTACCTGTCACTCCTCATATTGACTGTGCCATTTAGGATCAGTCTATTGACATGCAACAATTTTAGAAAGATAACAAAAATTCTGCCACAAACATACTTAGTAAATACCTCAACACAGATCAGGAATAAGTGAAGACTAAAGGAAAGTGAGGTGCATATAAACCAAATCATACTGAAAATTTAATATAATGGGCTTTTACTAGATGAAATCATTTAAAAAAAAACCTAAAAGAAGTCTGTTACTTGTTTGAACATCCAGAGGTAAAGCTCTTTTGTTGTGTTCATTTCATTAAATAACAACCCACCGTGATGTTCTCCAAGTCCAGGTGCTTGTTGTGCACCGTCTCACACAGCTTCCTGATTTTCTCCTTGACCTTTTCCACCTCCTTTGCTGTGAGCTGATCCTGGTGGGCCGAGTAGTCCTGGTCCAGCTCCAGCAGCTTGATCATAAGCTCCAGACAGGCTCTGTCCAGATCCATGTTAAGACGATCCCGACTCAGAATGTACATCAGGGCAGCCGTGCAGAGAGCCAGGTTCTGATTGAAGGATAAAGAGGGAGAGGTGGTGTTCAGCACAAAGGGGTAAGATCAGACCAGGGTGAAAAATGGGAATAACTGTCTACTGTCACTGCAGCATTCTGCTAGTTAGGAGACTCAGTTTAGAGGTTAACGCACAATAATGTTTCTGTGCAGGCGGGTAAAGTTGTGACTAGAAATACTGCACAATAACAAAAGGTTACACTTTAAGGATCACTGAAACTATAGAGAAACTTTAACACCTCAAGCCTTTCGCTTCAAAATAACAATTAAAAGAAATTTAAATAATAAATAATAGCAGGCCTGTACAAAATTAAAATACCTTCTACATTCGTTAATAGAGACAAGATGTTAATGATGTTATTTAAACAAACATCACAATCTTCAGATTAAATGTAGCATTCCAGTTCATACAAAGCTGCTCTGTAGCAAGCATGCTACATACTTAAGGTCAGTAAACAATTATTATATATATATATAAATAAACAAACAATAAGCAACAAAGTGGATATTGTAGACTGTAAATACAGGTCTGCAGGTCTTTTCAAAGAAAAAACAAAGTCATGCTCTAATTGTGTGGATGATACAATTTAGCATATATTTGAAGCAATTACCTTTTTTTGTAAAAATATAAAACTACAAGAAAATAGTACATTAAAAACCAAAAATGCATGATATATTGGAGAATAGATTTTTAACTATAACTCTGCAAGCGTCGCATCACATGAGTTGGTCTATTTCTTGTTCAATGCTGGTGTCCCTTAACTGGCGTCAGTGTCGACTGTTCCTGCACTTCTGTTACCTTTGGGTTAGTCTGTCGTTAAACACAGCAGCTAAAGTTCAAGGTTCAAAATTGTACAACACACATTCTTTCAGATTATATGAACTAAACCTTATGATACATTCCCTTTAGTTGAAAGTAAATAGCAAAAGCATTAGTTTCTCCAGAGTAGCAAACATACCTAGATTTTTTCCACTTTTTTTTTTTTTTTTTAAAAACAGAAAACATTTTTTGTTTTACTGACCGGGTGTTGTGGAGCATCACTGAGGATTTTAAAGACCTGCGCCACCTTCCCTCTGGCCCGCAGATGCATCCTGAAACTGGGCATGGCACAACGTGTGGCCAAGCTGATAATACTGGAGCGGTGACAAGAAAAGAGAAGGAAGGATTACACAAGTGTTGGGTCAAATGTTTATCAGCCTAATGCCGAAAACTAAAATAAATTAGACAGAACTTGGCAGAGCCTGCTTCCAAAGCAGTACCTACATTTGTGATTTCCATCAGTAACGTGCTCTGTTTTGTGTTTTGCTCTCTTTTCACCCTTTTCTTTTTGCATGTGTTAAGACTGAAAAACATCCAAAAAAAAGGAGACTGGACTGTGCAGCTTTTCTTAAGTCAAGGTTGTCTCTCGAGTGGATTCCATTTTCACAACAAAATGGCTATAAGCTTTATCAGACTACAGAAAAACACGCTTTATCTCAGCATAATACCCCAGACGCTGGAAATGAAAGTGGAAATGAAAGTGGGACGCATAAACAGAAAAGGACAGAGAGGAGAAAGGAAAGGAAAATGTGTGTGCACATGCCGTCTCCTGGGTATTTTCACTTTTTAAAGTACAAAGATAATACCTTTAAAAGGAAAAAATAACACCATTACTGCAGAAAATGAAACCTACAAACTAGACTACCGCATAATTTAAATAACTGAAATATTTATTGCACATTAGCTAACATAACTGCCTCCTCATTGACGAAAAATTAAAAAATGCAAAACAATGTCCATTTACTTTTTTCATCAAATACACGTAAGACATGTAGCTGACAGCTGGCTGACTGAGGGGGTTTTGTTGACAGGTTTGGTTCTAGCACCCCACTGCTGACCCTACTGTAACCCCCAGTCCACAAATTTTAAGACATTTTTAGATCTTGAATGTTAAAAATAATAATACTTTTAAGACGTTTTAAGACATTTTAGACATCCATGGGGATGCTGTATCGCTATAGAGCTCATTACTTTTGTGATTTAAAATGACAAAGAGCAATATAGCTGCAAGATGCAATGGGGGAGCCAAGCAGTCAAAAGGCCATATAGATAGAATGATCCTCGACCGTTCTGTTAAGTCTCATAAAAACTAAATAGTTGGTTATGGGTGCTGCCATAGACTTCAAGAGAAGAATGCAGAATAAGAGCACTGTTTTTAGCATTTTTCATAAAAGCGTAATTTGCAGAAAACGTAATGGGTGGTGCTCATAGGTCCTTACGTGAGAATGAGGAGTTGCACATATGTACAAAATTTCAACAGGGCAAAAACGGCAAGAGACAAGCCTGTTCAAATTTGGATTATCAACTGTTTGCTATAGCGCCCCCAACTGGGCGATCGATGTAAGATTCACACCATGGCATCGTGGCATGACCCGCTACCGTTACACCAAGTTTAGTAAAAAATGGCCACCTTTTCCTGGAAAGCCACACCCTCTCCAATTTTCATTGGCTCGTAATGGCTGCTATTGTTTTTAATTTTTTTCTTTTTAATTTTTTTTTTTTTTACTTTTCTAACTTTTGCCAAAATGGAATTACAGATATTGGTCTCTAGATTGTGTGTACAGAGTGTCAGATCAGTGAAAATACCTAGGAGGAGTGCGATTTTAAGTGTTTTTCACAAAATTCAAAATGGCAGAAAATCTGGCGACCACAAGTTGTGGGTTCTTAGACAAATCTGTTCCTTGTGAATAACAGACTATGTAAGCCAAGTTTTATGACTCAGGAGCTAACGGGGCAAAAGATATGCCTGTTCAAAGTTTGCATTTTCAGCTGTTTGTTACAGCACCATCCTTTGGCCATTCCATGTCAATTTGCACCATATTCTCTTGACATGACCCTTTACCAGTGTGCTTTGACTAAACAGTTCTATGGGCTGCCATAGACTTCAATGGCAGAATAAATAAATAATTAAATATGAAGAAAAGACAGAAACACAATGGGGGCTTCACGGCTTCCCCCCCTACAAGAACACTGGATGTGGATGACTGTTTATCCAAAAATATGACAACTGTCACTATTAGTTATTATACTGCATGTGAACATAAAAGTGAAGTTAAGGCCTATGGCTGGGATCGCGTGTCTCACTTAGCACAGCTGCTTCAAAAGCCATCTGAGCGGATGTGGGAAGAAACAGCTGGGATGGTGACCTGTTCCCCTCAGTGCATGTCAGATTCCCCTAAAAAAAAGTTGGGAAACAGGAGCGCAGCATTGGGGCTGTGGGAGTGGAAGGCTGTGAAGTGACACTGACGAGTGCTGCGACTCTGTGTTTTGACTGTCTTAAGTTTAACTGATCAGCTGCCAGTTCAACAGCTGTTTCTGTCTGTGCACATCAGTACTGTAATATTAGGCACACAGTTATCAGAGTTTCTCTCTCTGCATGTTACCCGATCAATAAACGTCTGCACACAATAAAAAGCTTCATGCTGTTTTTAAACTGCGCACTGTGTCAAGCAGAGGCACACAAATAATGTCTACTGAAAAGAAATTTATATTTTTGATTTATTAGTACTGTCTGTTTTTATCGGTGTCTTGATTTTGAGGTCATTATTTAACAACCCACAAAATAATTAAGGCGTCTTTTGAACACTGGAATTTATTTATGAGGCTAAATGTTTAAGGAAAGTTTCGATTTGGTCACTTTTATCAACGCTAAATGTCCAGCTTTTACTGTGATGTTTTTTTTTTTAAATTGGCGCACACACTCACCTACTCTCTCTGACTTTAATCCATAAAAATAATCCAAATCTACTGTGAATACTGTGCTGCAGGTCGATTTAAGGTGTGGCCCCTAAATTTTCTGCTTGCGCTCCAAAAAGTGCTCCTAGTAAAAAAGTTTTTCTGGAGCCCTGCTGTGATTACATTACAGTGTAATACTAAATGACATGAACAAATTTTGGGTGACAGGTTCTTGCACTATTCAATCAACCTTCTAAGGCACTTGGTACAACTTGTACAATCAACCTCCCACTAGAAAAGAAATCTCTGTCATAGAAGACTCAGAGCATCTAAGTGCCCCTCTGTTGAAAAGCATAAAAAAGGCAGCACTAAGTGTTTTACCCCTCTTACCTAAGGCATCTTGTGTTGAGTGGCTGGCTGCTCTTCAGCCCTGTCTCCAGGTACTCAAAATCATCTGTGAACTCTTGATTCTCGCCAAACTCCACCACGTCATTGAAGTGCTTCACATGCTGCACCACGGTGTACAGCTGGTGGAAGGGGAATAGGGTTAATTACAGCTAAGTTGGAAACAGTGCATCCGTCCAGACACACAATCAGCTAAAACAAACGCAGTGAGAGAAATGCGATCACCATTAAATCCCTCTATATTGGTTCCATTAGCAGAAATAACAGGCTGTGCTAATATCCCTCATCAATAAAAGCTCAGCATGTGGAGTTGCAGCAGTTGTGTCTGTATGTTTACCAGCATCAACAATTATCCCGTGTGTGACACAGGAGGGAGGACGTGGGTTTAAGTTAACACCAGTGTTTAGAGACAGCTTAGCTAAAGCACTTTTACCTCTGGGGATCAGTTGCTAGCAGGCTGATCTGGGGCCAGAAGACCTGTTTGTAAACGACACAATCTGTGGAGACTTTACATTAACAGCAACATTCCTCAGTGCTGAGACCAACCCACACTGGGGTTTACATAAACAACAGTGAGCTTGACATGGATTGAATGGCACCCTTTTAATATAAAGTCTTTCTCAAAGGGGTAAAGGCAGCCTAACTGGGTAAAAAAAAAAGACTGAATGTTTTTTTTTTCAAAGGACTGTGCAAACAAATGTTGGAAAAACTAAACATAATTAAATATTTAGCTGCAGTGACAGTGCCTCCCCTCCCTCTGTTCCTCAGCAGATGCCCAAAAACATCTCAGCGTGCTCCTGACTCACCTCCTTGTGCTCCTTCCTGCATTTAAGCGCCGTAACAATATCCTGATTAAGTCGCGTGGGGAGGGTCTCTGACTTAATGACTTTGGGCGGCGGTGGAGGGGCTTTGAACAAGCCATCATCTTTATGGGAGTTGCTGTCCTTACTGCTGCTCGACAAGATGGCCTGAGGAAGGGAAGAGGCGGAGAAATGGAGTTCATACCGACGTAACAAAATCTGTTTAATGACATGTCTGCTAGATTTACCACAGCTGAATAGTCTGTTAAGCACACAAGTCTTTAATAAGTGTTGTTAACAGATGTCAGATGAGGTAGTGCAAAGTTAAAATGAACTTTTAAATCTCAGTTGCCAAATTCTGATTAACTTATCTCTGAACAAACATTTATTTCCATGGGGAGAATTCAACACAGAATATACAAGTAAACGCAAGGTCCCTTGTCTGGGAAAATATATCCATGTGAACAGAAAGAAACTAATTAGAGTCATTAAACAAAACTGTTGACTACTCGGAGACCAATAAACAATGTTTGGGATTTTAGACAGCAGCGAATAGGGAATTCTGTAAACAAATGGAATTAGTTGTCAGCATTTGCTTACATAACACACTGTAATGTTCTTACATTCTTTAAGGCAAAATTATTACATGCATTTAAGTTTTAACACCACAAATTCAGCCTTTCACACTATGACAGTCAGCCAGTTTTGCAATTATCACAAACACACACACAAAAAAAGCTGAATAAAAAAGAAAAGAAAGAAAACAAAATAGAGCCAAACAGTGTACTAGCGATATCTTACCGGAGCAGTCTGAGATCGAGAAAGTGGAGGCACAGGAATGTCTTCAGGCTCAGGTTGGTTCCAGTGGCGAGCGTTGTACACAGCTTTAGCAGGGGACTGCAAACCACGAAAAAATGAGTAACTGGTTAGTGAGCTACAAAACAGAGACACAGCTTTAAACCCTATATATCATTAGTTTCCACCTACTGAGAGACACCTGTCATCACTGCAAATCGAGATCAAGTTAGCCATCCAAAACTGAAAGTACCAAGAGCATTTGTCAGCTTGTTGAAAATACATACATACATACATACATACACGTATCCTTATAAAGCTTCAGTTATCATAAATTAGCACGACTGACCAAATAAATTGCACATCATGATGATAAACGGAGACTACAACAGTCCCCAAGCAGTACAAAGCTGAAAGTGAAAATGACACATTGTGCGACTCGATTATGTATTGCAAAGACAATGTTCAGAGTCGCATCGATGATTTGGAAAGAGTAAACACAGAACACACAGAATAAGGAAGACAGACCACAAATATCCCAAAGCCACTGCAAAACATGATCTACAAGAGCAGAGCAAATATGGGCTTTACACAACAACACAACAAATCAAAGTGGAGTTCTTCACATAAATATGAACACGACCAAGAGGAAATATTCAAACCCCTTCAAACAGGAGGATCATGTAGAGTGCATGCTACTGAAAACATTTAATCCATCTAATCCCCTGGCATTGTCATTCAGAATTTCAAGTCAAACAAATTACTGCTGAAATCAATTATATTACATGAAATGACTACAAAATACATTTATGTTTTCATTTTCTTTTTCCTTCCACTCTCAATTTGACCTCCTCTCTCCAATTACCTCAGGCCATTTTCAGTCAGGATGGGCATTCGCTATCTAACTGACATTTAAACATCAGTAACATTAAAAAGAAAATTGCAACAGCCAAGCATCTTCAGACCAAGATCAAACTTTGTCAGAGCTGAGTTCATGAGGGCAGATTAGATGACAAAATCATTGACAATTGATAATTCTTTGTCACCTTTTTGGGTCCACTGAAGATCTTTTTCAGTCCACTGCCAACATCTTTGGATTTGTCACTCAGCTTCCCGGAGCGTCCTTTCTGCCCCTCAGCGCCACCAGGACTGGAGTCATCAGAGAAGTCAAAAGCATCTGCTGGAGACACCAGAGACAGAAAGTATCATGTGAATGCACTGGACTCTTGTGGTTTAGATGACTATTCAGGGCTCCAGACAAACTTTATTCATCACTGTCCCAAAAATCAGTTTTAGCCATCCTGAATTGAATGTGTACAGTCCAAAATGTTGTTTCTTTACTTTTTTATCATCATCTGTGGTTGCTGTTGTTCACTGCATTACAAAAACATTCAAAGGAAGTTTTACCACAAGACTGAACATTATCTGTGAAGTGTAAAAAAACACAGGAGAGCTTACACAGATGACACAACACTCACTGAAAACTGTTTTGATAACTGATGAATAGTTTCAGGTTTTTCTCAAGTAAAAATGTCAAACATTCGCTGGTTCCAGCTTCTTAAATGTGAGTATTTGCTGCTTTTCTTTGTTATTCATCACAGTAAATGAAGAGCCTTACGGATTTAAGGCTACACTGTTTTAGTCAAACATAAAAAATTCTGATTTAAATATTTTTAAGCTGTAAGCTATTTTGCCAAGACAGCTTCGATGAAATTTGGTATTATGCAACAGTTTGGTTAAGTCACTGCTGTTTCTACACTGAGAGATTCAGCAAATGTTTACTTGTTTACAGCAGGTTTTTTTTCTCTTAACACACACATGCTTCATGTCCACGCTCCTCAGCACACAGGCAAGAAGTTAATCTGTTCCTAAAAAGTACAGTTAGAAAATGTACAGATACAAAATGCTGTGCTTCGCATTTTCTGGCAGTGTTTGGACTCCAATATAATTACTCCTGTATACACACTGCGTGTAAGTATTATTATTATTTTCAGCTCTTCAGCACAAGTGGTGGAGCTACACTGCTTGTCAACCTGCTTACAAAGCCCCGCTCAACAGGCGGTCTGCCGGCGTCGTTTCAAGGTACTCTTCCACAGAATGCAGTGAAGGCGGACCTACGACGCACCGGTCATTTCTGCTCCGCCTCGACTTCTTTTTAATCACAGTTTGAAAGCAAATTCTGTCTTTTTGGCGCCTAGTTGCTCATTAATAATATATCAATGGTAAGTAATAGTTACTCAAACATACATACTGTACATACAAAAGCTCCTTTTGTCCCAGGATGACGGGATGCTGTCAGTCTGGAGCCCCGGACTACATCTCTATAAGTAAAGGATCAGCTCACCTGTGTTGCTGCTGGCCTGGCTATCCTGAGAGTCACTGGTGTGAGGGCTGTCCACGCTGGAGCTCAGAGCGGCTAAGGCTGCAGCCGCTTTCTTTGCCTTCTTCTCCTTGGCCTGAGAGCTCTCCTCGTCACTGTCACTCTCGCTAAGGTCATCGAAACCAAAGTACTTAATCTTGTAACTACTTTTGCCTGCCATGCCACCTTCTGAGCCCTCCTCGCCCTCCTGTTCCTCCTTGTCCTCAAAGCCAAAAAACTCCAGCTTGGTCTCAGTCTTGGTCTTCTTGGTCTTTGTCTGGGTGGGTCTGAACCTGAGAGGATACAGTAAGAGAATTTCTTTTGTTAGGCTGTTTTTGTTAAAATCAATAAACAGAAAACTTCTTCAAAGTCCACCATTAACGGAGAAGACAACACAGTGTTACTGTTTAGACACCACTTAAACTTGATTACACAATAAACCTATAATGGACCACTAACCAGTGTTTCCTCTACATTCATACATAAATCCGAGCCGCCGCTCCTTCAAATTTCTTTCTTTCTTTTTTTTTTTTTTTAAATTGTTGACGCAAATACACCACCGCCGCATCTCTCCACCTTGTTACACGGTCGTCAAGCACCATGGCAACAGGTCAGAGAGTCAGAGGAGTGTAAAGCAGC
>JAQFJA010000003.1:19333319-19349157 GCA_029874485.1 Naso brachycentron
AAACAAAAATGCTGATAACCAACTTCTTATGTTTGTGACCAAACAGTAGTAGCATTAATACAAGCATTAAAGGCTAAAAGTGAGATCACATGGAAGTGCAGCACTGCTTTGGGAGCATCTGCACAGTCATTCATTTCAAGGCAAAGCCAGAATTTTCCTGGATGTGAGGCGTCACTGGCCTTTGGCCACGAGGAGAGGGGGCGTCAGTGGAAGCCCTCCCCCCCTCCAATATAAGGTCCACTGGTGATAACAAAAACATAGCTCCAGCTCCTGTGATGTGATTGGTGGAGGGTCAAGGATCGATCTCCACAGGAACAACTGTGAGGATGGCATCCTCATTTCCACGGCGCACAACTATTCTCAAGTTGCCCTCCTTCTTGATGGCAGTACTGACATCAGTCGCTGATGAGATCCTCTGGCCGTTGATGGAGATGATGACATCATGCTCTTTGAGTCCACCACTGGAGGAGGGAAGAAGAAGAGACGAGTGATGGAGGGCTTCATAAGTGTCACATGTTGTGTGAGTGACAGAAAATAGATGGTGGCACCTTTGTTTTTAAGGGGATGATTATTTTAGTGGGGTGATATATATTCAGGCCCAGTTTCAGGAAACACAATTTCCTCTCAGATTTTAGTGGAATGAAATAAAACAGCAGAGTAATTTAATGGATGAAAGATGTTAGGGCTCATCACTGACACCAGCGGTGGGACAAAGTTAGTGTTTTGCAAGTCACAAGTAAGTCTCAAGTCTTTGCTCCCAAGTCCCAAGTCCTAAACTTTAAATTTTGAGTCCAAAATAAGTCATTAGCACTCTTCTAATATATTCAGTTGAAACAAATCATAAATGCTTTTTAAAAGTTTTATTTACTTCTTAAAATAACATTGAGAAATAAAGGCAACATAACCCACTTCTTCATGATTTGCTCTTATACTTGACTGAATGTTGTTGGATGCTTCAAACAAAGCGGATTCTTGGGGAAAAAGTGTTGACTTGCTGGGAATGTAGAGAGTTAGTATTAATTCAGGAAATGAAAGGAAATATATTGATTCGTGGCGCATTTAAAAAAAATACTTTTAAACCTAAAGTATTGTAAAGTCAAAAGGCTCAAGTCCAAGTGAAGTCATGAGTCATTTGTTTTAAAGTCCAAGTCAACTTGTAAGTCTTTTACAATATTGTCAAGTTGAGTCTAAAGTATAATAAGTAATCAAATTTGCAACTCGAGTCTGATTTGAGTCCGAATCATGTGACTCAAGTCCACACCTCTGACCCATACAAGTTAAAATGAAGTCAACCTCACGTGTTTTAAGTGTTTTGTAGAAACAAATCGAACTTTGTTCAGGGCACAGTCTGAATCAATGTCACATCTATTGCTCGAGTTCTAATGATGGAGCGATTACGGTGGAGTGATGGCACAGCACGGTTTAAAGCTCACAGCAAATAAAAACAGCCATAATGAAAAAGAAACAAACTAGTAAATCTGAAATCGCACATAGGCCAAGGCAGCAACCAGCAGGGATATCAAGAGCTGCTTAATCACAAGCACATGTAAACACAGAACCAGCACCCCTTCCCTCACAGCATCCAGTAACACATGACTGCAGCTCAGTATTTCCCTCATTACACTCAGCTGCTCTAACACCTTTCACAGAGCAAACCGCCGATTCTCTTCTGCGAGGATCAAGATTTCCAAAGACCATAAACAAACAAAATGGAGAGAGATTAAAAGCATGAAAGTGCAGCCTAGAAAATAACATGGGACATAAAAGGAACCACAGAAATGTTGCTACAGAGGAAAGCGGGCTGATTTGAGCGAAGAGTAAACCCTGATGAGGACTTGTAGGGGGACAGCGCTGTTGAGTGGGCTGAGAGAGCAGGCGCAGGAAAACCACAGCGCAGCCAGTGAGGTTTGAAGGAAATCGCTGACCTCAGCGTCTCCTGAGCCCCTCTCTGTTGGAGCTGTGGTGGTGGCTGATCGTAGTGGGCTGCGATTGTGGGAGGAGGGGGATATTTTAGATGGCCAGGCACTCCAGGCACGCCAGAGTGAGCGATGAATTTACGTTCCACTAAGACAGCTTTGTAGGAGGCTGTGTGTGTTTTGACTGTGTGTCTATGAGCACACCGGACAGTCTGAGAGGAGAAATACAATAGAGGAAGGAAATTAAATATTCAGTGTATTTGCATTGTGAGAGGGGAGCGGGAGCTGCATGGAGAGTGACGAGAATCATGTGTGAATCAAAAGCATGTGTGCAGTATGAAGTGCCAAAGACAATATTGTATGGCTGAGAAACAGTCTGACACATTTGTATTTGCACCTTGCTTGAATACCATACTGTTACAGCTAAGTTCGTTTGAACTGAGCCCACACTTTTGGAGACCTCTTGGCAAAATATTTTCCTTACATTGCAGCTGGTGTCTTTGCAATAACCTCCATAACGTAAGCTCCGGAGGTGATGTCTGGGAAGTCACGGTGTCGAGTCTTCAGCTCTTTGGCCAGCCTAGAGGTAAAAACAAAAAAGGGGGCAGAGATCACCACTTTTATCCACCACAAAACAAGAAATGTACCAGTTCAATTTCCTTTGTATCCAAGCAAAATAAAGGAAATCATTTAACACCTCACTGGCAAAGATGTAAGAAGTACTCCGATCATGTACTTAAGGAAAAGTGACACTACCACAGTGTGCAAATACTTTGTTACAAGTGCCATCAAAATGTACTTTAAGTACCAAAAGTAAAAGTACTCATTATGAAGAATGTCCCATTTCAGAATACTGCAATTATCTAATTGTATTATGATTATTTATGCATTAATCTGTACATAATTTTAATGTTGTACTGTAGCTGCTAAAGGTGGAGCTAATTTCTTAATCTATAATGTTATGTCATCATTAAATTTATCATTAAATTTACAAAGTGACTCATAACTATAGTTATTAGATAAATTTAGTGGAGGAAAACGTACAAAATTTGCCTCCAAAAGTGCCTCAAAATTGTACTTAAGTACAGTTCTTGAGTAAATGTGCTTAGTTACTTTCCACCACTGATTAATGGTGCTATTTCACTGGCGATGTACATTAATCTGCACAACTTACGCTGGAGTGAGAGTCATCATCCTCACACCGATATACTTCTTCTTTGCAGCTGTTCTCCCTGGAGACGGACAACAAGACAATACGAATACAATCGATTATCCTCCCGCCTTCAAGACATTTTTTCCTGCATGTGAGTGATAGAAAAATTACTTCAGACCAGACGGTGGATCTTGATCGTGATAGTGTGCACATGTGCACGTCTACTCGCTTCACGTCCTGTGTGTTTCATTGTGAATTTGGGAAGTCTTGTTTCTTTTTAATTATTTCATCATTGAGACAAATCAAATTGAGAAGCACATAAAACATATGTGTGCTGTTCCAAGACACACTGTGAGGTAAAGGTTAAAACAAATTAAACCAAAAGAACAGCTTGACATGTAGAGGCATTCATTTGCAATGTGAGAATCCTGTTGCATAATGCTGGGCACAGATTCATAAAGCTACAGTCATATATTTCTGGAGAGCACAGGGAGATGAAAAATAAGCACAGAAAGAGCGTGCTGAATTATATGCTGCTTTGCTGTATGTTCACATGGGATTTTGGTCCAACTCTTGGAGCCAATTTGCCTCCTACACTTTTTCTTGGTGGCTGAATAGAAGCAATAAAATAAAAACATAATAAGTTGTGTCAGTGGGAGCTTATACCTCTGGACTGCCTGTCGTAGGACTCTGCCAGGAATTGGCGGATTTTGTCTGAGGGTATGGCGAAGGAGATGCCAGCTGTCACTTTCAGTGTGTTGATCCCAATCACCTCACCATCCTAAAACAGCAAACCTCAGCTTAGTGTCTTGCAAGGAACAACTGTAAATTATCACATGTATATTAACATGTCAGGGGAATGTTTCTGTCTGCTACTGTAAAGTAAAAAACAGCTTACCAGATTTATCAGAGGTCCTCCGGAGTTGCCATACTGTGAACAAAAATGATACATCATTTAGTATTTTTGTGTTTGTGAGAAAAACAAAATGAATGCATAACAATAATAATGCATCTTCATTCTCCTACATTAATAATGGCATCGGTCTGAATGTAGTCCATGTCGGAGTTGCGGAGGCCCAGCTCTCTGCCTCCTCGCTGAGTGGTGCTGACGATTCCTGTAGTAACTGTGTTCTGGAGGGAGAACGGGCTGCCGATGGCGACCACAAACTCCCCTGGTCTCAGGTCTGATGAGCGGCCAAGCAACAGTACAGGAAGCTTGGTCTACAAGAAGGAAAGACAGAGGGACAACATGCTCATATTACTAGAGGCTAAAGTTACTGAGCAAAGAAAATTGATTTACGAGGCTTTGCAGGATCCCACAAAAAGTCACGTACACCAGACAGCAGGAACAGATACATAAAATAACAAGTTTTACATTAAAGGAGCATCCCAGTATATTTCTGACTTTTCTCCATTAGCAGAGATTGCCCCATCTTCTACAAACGTTGTTAAAATGCAACCATGTGTTTACTTTAGTAGATCTAAGACTGCATTTTAAACCCTGTTCACTGCCATTCACATTGAAACAGCATGTAGAAACACTTGGACACGTGAAAGTTGCCAGGTATAGGTAATTCACCCTTCTGAAGAGAACGTTTGCGTTTATTTGGTCAAGATTTGCTGAGCAAGAGACTGAGGGGAGCTGGGAGCTGTGGAGAACAAAGTTATTACGCCTGGAAAAATAGTTCCTCACAAGTGTTGCCTTAGCATGAAGAAGAATTTTGACACAGACATTCTTTTTAACTAACGGTGTCACACATTTTAGGCTACTTTCTGTAACGTTTATTGAATATGGACAAAGTGTAAACAAAAACTGTATCTTGCAGACAAAGCTATGTTGGGGAAAAATGGGCGGGGTTTATGTAACCAATAAGGCCAATGTTGACAAAGGACAAGGACATGTAGGAACGCTGGTGTGGTCCTTTAAGGTTGTATGAATGAATCCAAAAGGTACTGGCATATGTATGGAAAAGGTGGCATTATTGTAAGTAGACATGGTCATGTGTTAAAACAGCTATCGAAGGTTTCTGATTGAGTCAAATCCGAGATTAACACTGGAGGCTGTTCCAAGGAGAAAGTGGGTGCATTAGTGGAATAGCTCCTCTGCCAGCTGCCTTTGATCCCTAACACACAAGAGATCTGAAACCTGATTTTACAGCTCTCACTGATGCCATATATGAAGGGTTCATTTGCAAAAAGTGATTTCTTCGTTTCTATTTTATTTTGCGTGTGCACTCCAGAACATATCAGTCAAACTGATAATGAGAATTACTTTCATCAATTTTCGCAAATGAACTCTATTATTAAGTTAACTTAATATACTTTTTATATAAATATAATTACATCTAATTGAATTTTCATGTAATTGAAGGGACTTCGAGTCTAAATATCACGTCAACACAATGCACTCAGACATTAAGAAGCAGACTGAGTCTACTGGTATCATATAATTTAGCTCAGTCACTAAATGCTTTTTAAATTTTAAGTATCTATTTCTTGTTTTCCTCTTTGAATAAAAGGTTCATAGGATCAGATGGGAAATGAATGGCTTTTATTTGGATATGTCCTGCATGGCTTTATGTGACATTCTTTATCAGTTTCATTATTAATTCCTATGGTATTAATGTGTTCTGCTGCCTTATATGCTGTCATCACAAAAGATAATGTATTTCTGAAAGAAAATCACAAACTCAGCGTCACTTCGAACACTCCACTACTTCCTTTAGTCATGTTTCACAAGTGGATGGTCTAAAAATGATTACAGCTAAAACCACAAGTCTTCTAAACACAAGTTACTCACTGCTGCGTGGCTTTTCTCCCACACAGAAACAATTACTCCTTTTCCATCGTGGGAAAAAGCTGTTTTTATGCCAACAACTGAAATCAAAATACTAATAATAAAGATCGAAAGCTAGCTGTTGGACTGAAAGTGTACCCCTGCTGACGAATCACTTCTAATGATAAGTGTGTGCCAAAAAAACCACAGATGTTGGAAAACTGACTGATATATAATAAATATCAACCACCTTAAGCTCTGGTTAAGTGCGTAACACCCGGCAGTGGAAACCAGGCGACTGAGAGCTTCCCTCTGCAGACAGACACAGAAAGGATATATTTATCCATCTGCAGTGACAGTTTCCTTTTCTGAATGAAATCATCGCTGCCGGGCAGCCTGCAGTCACAGCCCACGCGCCGCCACGTCACGTTGAGTCTGTACCCAATGTCCTAACAGCAGGCGCGTACTATTTTGGGAAAAACTACACTGACTGCACAGCGGTTGTTTTCCTCCGCCAACTTGTTTAGTTGCAGTTTACATCATCGTCTGTCCAGACTCATATAATATGTGTATTTTTGGGTGAAAGGGAAGTGAAAAATTCCCATGAGAAACATGTTGTCTTCACTCAGAGACAACCTGTTACAGATGAGCACAGTGGACGGATAGAAGGCATCATCACATGGTGCGATGACATTCACCTTGATGTCAGTATCAGCAAAACCAACAAAAATTCAAGTGTGGTTCTTGCTGCAAATTCTTAAATGCTCCATACAAATTTTCAACTGGACAGCACAAATCTAAACATTCAGCACAGATTAAAAATGGGCACCTGAGATTAGTGTCACTTATTCAGCATCAAGTCAAATCTGAAATCTGGTCACAATCTCACCTTCTTTTTCTGAGTTACGACGTTCAATAACAGCCAGAAAAGTGTTTTTGCAGAACATTAAGATGTCATATTGAAGTTGACCTCTGACATTTTGAATATAAAGTATAATTGTTTCATCATCTGATCCTATTAGACATTTGTGTGGAATCTTTTCATATTAAGTTCATACATTTTTAAATTAGAATTAAAGCGTCTCAAGTCACAGCGACATCTGATAACTAAAATCTGATCAGTTTATCTTCCAACTGGATGTTTGTGCAAAAGTTGGAGAAATTCCCTCACTGCATTCTTGAGGTATTGACTTCACGGGAATGGGAACGACGTACAAACATATAACTAAGAAACATTGTGCCTTTGTCCACTGCTGTCGCCGGCGCAGAGGCGTAAAAACGACCCGTCCCATGTGGTCCATCTGTGTATTAATTTTGTTTACTCAGGGTTATAAATAGGAACCAGAGGAAGCTGCAAGGTAACTGAGACCGCAACACAAGTTGGCGCACGCAGACAAAAGCACCTATATGAAATATTGAACACAGACACAGCACAGACATAGCAGAAAAATCACAAATCATATTATTCACAGTTATAAAATAAAACAAAATAAATTAATAAACACCTGATTCATACACAAGTTTAAATGAAATGAAAGAGGATTGTGGAAAAACTTATTAAACACACTGGTGTGTTCTGCTTTGCTGTAAACGATCGGGAACCTTTAGGTGAAGTTATAATTAGAAGATGACAAAGAAAGTGATAGCCAGTAACTGAGGAAGAGACCTTTCAGACGTACTTTCCCTCGTTTCTCACATGCGCACAGACACACAAACACACAAACACGGCTGACACAAACGCAGGAGGCCGTGTTCCTGATTCCTGCGGGGTTTATTTCAACATGATGTCAAAAGCAAATGTGGCACACAAATACACACATATCGGCTGTAAAACTGTGTTCATAAACCAGGAAACATGTATTTGGCATGTACACCTGTCACAGGAATGGCAGCCTGTATCCTCATCCCCCCACCCCGCACCTCCCCCCCGATTCCCTCCCTCTCCCCTTCTGCCTTCACACTCCCTGTGAGATAAGAGTATAACCAGATGGAAAGTACACGCTCGCAGCTGAGAGGGAGAGAGGACGTCAGGTGGATGCAAGTCACTGCCAAGACATTCAGGACTCTGCCGGTTACCATGATTATGGTAACAGTTATTGATACTGGTGGTATCATGGCCACTGTTGCTAGCACGTGAAAACTTCTAACTCCAAAATGTCAACTTTCAGAAACAGCTTTCTTTTTTAGCATGAAGCAGATCATCGCTTTTTGTTCTGAAAGAGTTTAATAAATGTGTTTCTGCTGCCTATAGAGTCTCTTCCCATCCCAGGCTCACACTGACACACTGGTGAGAAGACCTAAAAAACACACAAACTCACACACACACACACAAAATGCATCAGTACACTGACAACCAAACAGCATCTAGGTGAGAAGGCAGAACAAACAGTGAGCATGCAGACTTCTTGAAAGAGCCGAGCTTACATATCACTTACTAATCATGATTCAAGACCAGTCAGCAATCTGGACCGACTTGTGGAAAATCATCTCGCCATGTGAGTCCGCCTCCCCTGACCACCCAAGTGACTCACCCTGCTATTTCAGAGTAAGGCTACGATGCACCAGCACTTCACCCAAAGACTCTATAGCTATACTTTAAAGGAAGGAGGCAAGGTGAAAGAGGGAACAGCAAACACCGCAAACCACAGGAAGAGAGTCTGAGAATGTGAGGCGAATGAGTTAAACGCAGTTTTGTTTGACCTCACGTTGATGAAGGCAGAAACCAGCTTATGAACTTCGAATAATTTTCAGTTGAAGGCCCCAAAGAGTTTTAAAATACACAGCATGAACGCAAACATATGACCTACCTGTGATGAACAATATTCCTTAGATTGAAATCTTTTTTCAAAGATTGGTTTAAAGCCCCAAAGTTGCATCATTGTGGTCAAATATTTTCAAAAAACATGTCAGAAATTATTAATGCTCCACTACAAACAATCTTCATTACTTATTCTTTGTTTATCTGAAGCACACCTTATAGTGATTTTGTCACAAGATTCAATACAAGGCAAAAAGTCAGTGCGTTCAATAAATATTAAAATTGACTCACCGAGGTTACATGCTTCTGTGACGAAGGGAAGGTGTTTGAAATTTTCCTCCCCATTTATTTGAATTTCACTTACAAATATTGTCAAATAAACCATAAATACAATTTGATGAATCTATTCAACACCAGGTGTTTATTTTTTTCCTTTGAATGCCCGATGTTTTTTTTTTTCCAAAAAGAGTTTGTATTAGTTTTGCCCTATTTTCTTCTCGCAGAAGCATCACACGACACAGAGCTGGCATACGGAAGTGTGCGTGCCCACATGCTGCTCAACGTAAACAATCAGGACTTCAGCAAGACCAAACTTCAGTGCTAAGTGAGGACAATACCTTAGCAGGGCTTTTTTCATGAAGTTCATGGTCGTGGAATATAACAATTATTCATACAACGTAACCCACGTCTGTTACCATCGTTTGCCAGTCCAGAGTGTTGCAAGCTGTTGTTGTTGGCCATCAGACGGCAATACACCGTGAAATGTGCTGCAGCAAAATGATTCAGTATTGTTTGTTTGCAGCGATCATTTTGTTGACAGTGACTGTCGTGGTAGGAAAGAGTCCATTACTTAAGAAAACTGCTGCTCCCTCGGTCTTCCCTGATCGCATTGATCCACCTGTACAGGTGAGCTAACAAGCTAACTAGTTCCTCATTTTCACTCTCAAAATTAGCTTCAGCCATAATCCCTTGTGTTGTGATGCTCAAAGATGTGCAAAGCAAATAAATTCACTCAGAATCTGCTGAGTTTGTTCACACCAGCGAAGACCGGAGAGCAGCTAATGCGCATCAATCTCAAAAGACTTCTGTCTGAAAAACTGGGTCTACTTTTGTTTAAAAATGACAGTTACACAAAAACAAAGAAAATATAAAACAAACAGAACATGACCAACCCGACCCATAAGTTATTCAATGTCCAATATCATGGTCTGTTTGAAACTTTCAATTTTAAGAGGACTACATTTTAGTTTGTAGCCTTGTAATTCAAATGAATGGGAAGGAAAATTTTAAACACCTCCCCTTCTTCACAGAGGCATGTAAACCTGTTAAGTTAATTTTAATATTTACTGAAAGCACTGACAACTAGACTTTATGCCATATATTGAATCTTGTAACAAAATCACTTTAAAAGACCACACCAAGTGTCTGTCCTTTGTCAGCATCTGCCACATAGATGACATAAACCTCGCCCATTTTTCCCAAAACAGCTTTATCTATGAGATATGGTGTTTGCATTTTGTCCATATTCAATAAACATTACATAAAGTAGCTGGAAATGTGTGACAGCGTTAGTTAAAAAGAATGTCTGCGTCAAAATTCCTCTTCATGCTCATATTCTTGCTAGGAAGGCAGCACTTTTTAGGGAACTATTTTTCCAGGCGTAATAACTTTGTTCTCCACAGCTCCCAGCTCCTCTCTCTCTCTATCTCTCTCGCTCAGTGATTTTTGACAAAATAAATGCAGACATTCTCTTTAAAGGGTGAATTACCTATACCTAGTAACATTCACATGTCCTGTAGTGTTTCTATACCCTGTTTCAACATGAATGGCCTTGAATGGGGTTGAAAAATGCAGTCTGACATCTACTAAAGTCTATACATGGTCACATTTTAACAACATCATTTGAAGAAGATGGGGCGGTCTCTTAATGGTGACAAGTCAAAAATAGACTGGGATGCTCCTTTAACAACAATCCCTCAGCCTGGGCCGAGATGAGAGGCTCCGCCCACTCTACTGAGCAGACTTGCTTCTCTTGGTCTGGCATTGCCTCCACTTTGAGAGATTCTCAGAGGGAGGGGATTAGATCGTCTCTAACCCCTCCTCATCTGTTGTTGCTTTTTCAAATTTTATCCGCATAAGCGGTCATTACATTGCCAGAGCGTGTTTTGCCTACTGTGGAGTGAGACAACAGAAATCCAGAAATGTCTCCACAAGCTGTTAAATAATCACATAGATTATACGCATAGTTGTCGTATTGTGTTGTGATTGACCACCATGCATTGTGGAGAGAGACAAAGTTCTTCTCTCTAGATCACATCACATTATCACAGTGACTAGACGGCGGGACCAGCAGCAGTACTTCCTGCCTCTCGCTGCCAACGACAGACCGGGACAGATGCTGCTTAAAATTCCTCTCTTACTGCTGCGCCAGAGCGAAAAACAAAAAACAAAAATACTACTAATGTCACGGAAGAAACAACAGTTCCTATCTCAAAAATGTGGCTGCGTGATCTACATTACACTAGGAAAGGATATGTTTAAGAAGATTTGGCAACTCTCATATCACACCTTGCATGCAGAAGTTCTTCAGTTGTTGCCTGAACTTATTCACTGTCTCATCTTACATAAAGGAGAAATTCACCACTGTTCACGTGGATGTCCAGCCAATGTTGATGGTAGCTGTCGTCAATTTAAGCAATGAATTCCTCAGTTTGTGCTATATTGGCAGAAAAAGCTGAGTTTTCTGAGTTTGTCCTACTCACTCAGCCGTTCTTGCAGAGCCTACATGTACCAGGAAGCAAACGCAGCTCAGTGTACAAAGCACAGGGTGCAGGTAAGAGTTGCACAGGTAACGTTATTTTTACAAAAGCTGTAAAATAGTCACATAGATGTTGTTATATTCTGACCCACCGTGCATCATGGAAAGAGACGAGGCGTTTTTCACTTGAAATAAAATCACATTATCACCCGGAGGTCCAGAGGTAACGGCAGGGCCTGTCGCGGCTGGAGACAGTGGCTAAAGCCGAGGCCATAGCTTAGGTGATGCATCACTAGGCTACAGACAGACAACTGACACTAACAACATTTTTTTACAAGCTTTTGAGTTATCACATAGATATCGTCATATGGTATTGTGTTATTAGCTACTTATGTCAAATTCGGTGCTTTTGTCTGGTGTTTTTTTTACGTGTTGTGTTGTACCCGAGGCTGCTGAGAGTAGCCTACCAGGTCCACACCGCACAAAGCGGGAGACAGACTCCTGCTAAAGACTTCTATTCCCAACGCGTAGTAATTACAAACAGTTTTCAGCATAGAGGGTGTTTTGGTCCGCCAGAGCCTACAAAGGCCTCTAAAAATAAACATGGCGCTTGCTCTCCTGAGGTGCGAAGTTGTAGTTCAGACCAAGTTCAGCCCAAACCTCCACAAATGATGTCAAACGCGTCATTTGACGTCATTTGAGGAGATTTTGGCACAGAAGACAGTGGGAGAGCTGGGCCTGTGGAGGGTTGAAGGAAGATAAACGACATTCATTATAATATACTGCCAATTTTGGTACAATACAAAGCTGGTTGCTCATCAGCAAAGTACCATTTGCATGAGTAAATGAGTGAGGGGTATGACACAGGGAAGTAGAGGAGGTTTAGGAAATTGAGGAGGACTCGGTGGAGGCTGATGTTCCCGTCTGTGTTGTGTTCTGTTCTTAGATTTGGATTCATTTGGTGTTTCCACTGTTTGGTGACTCCTCATTTTTGTCTGCATCATTTTCTGTCTATATTGACTGCTCTGTTGTTGTTTTTTTTCTTGCCATTGATGCCGCTCTGTTTCAAAGATGCAGGCTGAAATCGTTTGTATTGTTTGTTTTCCCTCTATGACTGCACTTACTGTAGCTTTTCAGTTTCTTTTATGTGGATGAGTGGCCACTGAAATGGTATAGTGGTATACTGCATGTGCAATCTTTTTTTGGCTCAAAAAAAACAACAAAAAACGGTTTAGTAAAAAATGACCCTAAAGAGTTTGAGAGCATCTAAATAAAACATATGTGGTCTACGCCGATAGCATCTGCTCTCTGAAAATGCAAGCTTCTTGTTTTGTTGGGCAGCACTTGCTGTTGAACTCCAGCATGATGTCAGCTTTCTCTCTCTCTCTCTGAAGGGCTTTCAAAGATCTCAAGTGTTTAGATAAGAGACTGATGTGGGACATCAGATTAAAGGAGGGACGACTGAATAGCTTTGTCTGCTCTGACCAAAGACATATTTCAAAGTTGCACGTGCTGGAAAGAAATGCAGACTTTTTTTTCTGCCATCTTTTGCCACTGAGCTGCATTATGATTCTTGAAAACAGACAGATTTTGTCACAGTTGGGTCAACAGGGACGGCGTGGAAAATGGGACAGATAAACCGGCAGATGAGCAAACAGATTGCTTTGAAAATAGCAGCAGAGTTGCTATAGAGATGTGTCATTGTTTAATGTTACAGCCAGTTGTTTTGAGGCCCGTTTAAAAGCCATTACACCAACTACTGTTTTACGACTCGAGGACCAGGTGCAACTTTAACTCCAGGCAAGCTGGGATGGACTGTGGCATAATAGTTTTAGAGGCACATGACACCCATGCGAACACACAGAGAGAGCAAGCAGGCTGCTCGGGCATTAAGCCTCACAAGCTCAAAGTCTGTAAATTAAAACCCACACACCTGGCACTGCTTACATATACAGCCACACCATTTTAAAATACACACGTTTAGACACAGAAGCTGCTTTGGTAGGTCAGTGTGACACTAAATCCAACTGCAGTCACTTAAGCTCTCCTGCTCCTTTCATACAGGGGATTCTTTTAAAGGAAACATATTTTTATTAGTTCCACCTTTCAAACTTTATAAGAGCGCTAACGTATAGCCAGGGTGTTACTCATGTCTGAACTGGCGCCCTCGGGGTTCAAATGCAGATTTAAAAAAAAAATGAGTCAGGATTCAGCATGCTCAAACATAACAAACATCAAGACAGATATCGGAAGATCAGGCTGGAGAGAAGGGACACCGAGTGTGTATGTGTGGGTGCTTGCATGCTATGCAATGTTGTGCAAGTGCCTCATTTATGTGCGTATGAATGCTTGTTTGTGCAACTTTGCCAGACAGAAAAAAAAAAAAAAATCTGATTTGCAGGAGAATGCTGAAACCTTGGAGGAGCTCTCCACTCCATGGAGCAACTTCCCTACACTGTAGGTAACATCAACATGTTCAAATCATAGTGGCTAAACCATATCCTTGCTGACACCAGTACGGAAACCGCTATGGCTTCCATATGTTATTGGGAAGGTTTCTGGGCCAGTGTAAGAGCAAACATATGTCTGTGTGTTGCGTGTGTATGTTCCACTGTGTGCACTTTTGCATGAGAGCTCAGAGGACTTGAAGGCATCTCAGCTCTGGCTAGACACCACAAATCTTTGAACTGCACAAATCACAATGATGAGAGGAGAAGAGGTCTTATGTCTTCATTTGCTTCAGGATGACTGCCAAAAATAAACGGACTTAACCTCTATTTTAAATAAAACATTAGGTCAGACTGTACAGTATGTCTTCACCATGCTCCATGATGACCTTTCCAGCAGTAACACCACTTCTTGTCCGGTGTGTGTGCTGAGATGCATCCCAGCCCTGACCTTGAACAGTGCAAGAGGTTTAGAAAATGGATGGATGTTTAACCGCTGACATCCTGCACGTAGAAACTGTCACCAGAGTTTAACCTCTATAGCGATATTCCTATAGGTTTTATATATCTAAGGCTGTTATGTTGTGGTCTAGACTTTTCTTTATACGACTAGAGGAGCACACTGGAATCTCCTTATGCAACTCAATGGGTCCCTGGATCCCAGTTGAAGAACCAGAGGGTTTTAGCTCTTCCTGTATATGTTGCTCTTTTTTAAAAGCCTACACTCAAATTGTGGCATGGGACACATGCAATAAATAAGTTAGTAGATATTGAAAGACAAGCACAAGCCGCTGAAGAATTAGTGCAGGTTCACTTAAAATACAAAGGAACAGATTTATCACTTCCCTTTCACATTACTGACGGAGAAAGTCTTGGTTTAGCTTGCTCAGTTTAGGCCACATCTCTTTCTGCAAACAGCGTTCGGTGTACCCTGAGTTATTCTGGGAGCGTGCTGTCAAAAGTTTTCATCTTCATTAGAAAGTAGGTAGATCTTATGGATTTTGCAGTGTAAACTTTTACTCTCAGGAATTACTCGTCTCTGCTGATTTATTTCACATGTCAAAGCCATAAGGACCACAAAAAACCTCCATTCACTTTTCAATTGTGTTGGATTTCAGAGGAGGATCACAAATGTTGACAAATAAAACAAAACTATCTGCATAGCTGTGAGCCACAAGGGGTACGAATGAAAATGTGTATTCTCCTAATTTAAGTGGACTCACCCTTAAAAGGTCAAACAGTGCAAGAAGTACTTAAATCCTTCACTTCCTCTCTAGACATGTTTTAAAATACTCTGCTATGATTAATACTGGTTTGGCATGGTTTTCCACATGAAAAGGCACAAATAGAGCTCTAAAAAGTGGCTGGAGGCACATCAACTCTCTCTCTGTTATTGAGAAAATTCAGATCTGTCAATCATAGACCTCGTGCCCTGCCCATGGCACTGCATGTGGTTGGTTGACCATTGAAAAATGGCTAACAGTTAGCAAAACAAAAAGAGGAACATTAGAAAATTATTTGCTTAAAAATGTTTTTTCACTTTCTGATGTTCTAAATCTGGTTTGGTCGACAGTTTAAAGTGCACAAACAAGTGCACAGATACAAGTCAGTACAGTCAAAGTTTGACATGTTGGAGATTTTAGTAAGAAAAAAAAATTTAGTTGAATAATCTTTAGTAAGAGATACCATTGTCAGAAAATACTCAATTACATCTACAAGTCCTAAACCTAAACTTCTACTTTAATTGAAAGTTCTGAACAATTATCAGCAAAATGTACCATCGGTATTAAAAATAAAAGTACTCATGAAGAATGGCTCCTGTCAGAGAATTACATTAATTCAGTACTCTGTTTTATTACTGACAAATACATTTGTTAAACAACAAATACAACAACTTTTAACAATATGGTTCTGTTTGACAGGAGCAAATTTTACATACAAGCACATTGTATACTTCTGGGTAGTTTGTAGTGAGGTACTTCATATTGCATAAAATTCAAAATGGAAACACTCAGGTAAACAAGTACCTC
>JAQFJA010000003.1:19437819-19447993 GCA_029874485.1 Naso brachycentron
ATATACAGAAACATAAACATAGCACGAGTACAAATGATGTAACCTGAACCTGAATACCGGTGAAAATTCTGTTCAAGAGAGCAGAACGTAACAGAATGTAATTTCTTCGAATGAGTTTGAATGCAACCTAGGTAGTCACTTTGTATGTGCATATATTTTTGCTCTACAGTAACAGAATCTTTAAAAAAGAAATGACAGGGCCCCTCTATTGGCCTTTCACAGATTATCTGTACCAGCATATACTGTATGCTCTCTAAATGCTTAGATCAGTGGTTCCCAAAGTGGGGGTCGGGAACCCCCGGGGGGGTCAGGAGACACAGAGAGGGGGGTCACGAGATGCCTTCCAAAAAACAATTAAAAAGAATTATAATTGCATGTTAAACCCAGTATTGTATAAATTCTGGTTATATTCTCCCTTAAATTACTTTAAAATAATATTATGCCTCTTAGGTTGTTGTTCTTTGGTATTGTATTGATGCCCATGTAGGCCTAATAATGCATTTGCACAGCTGTGCACAATATTATATGTCACCTTTAGGGTCAATGGCGGTCCCCAGTCTCTCACACCGTTATTTTGAGGGTCGTGGGCTGAAAAGTTTGGGAAACCCTGGCTTAGATGATAGCTAAGAAGTGACGTGATTAATATTCAGTGCACTGATGTTTAGAATAAAGTTAGAGCTAATGTAAAATATCCTGCCTCCATACACATCTTTGTCACAAGTATTTCATAACCACATTCATTTGATACTTAAAATATATCTCACATCAGCCAGTATATCGGACTCCCTAATATCTGTATCGGCATCGGCCCCAAAAATCCTAAATTTGTCAGGCCGTAATATATCTAAAATCCAAAGAAGCATCTAAAAAATGAATTTGTGTCGACCTGCATGTTATATTTTCGTAATTTAAAGTCTGCGTGTTGTGTTTGTGTTTTCAGGTTCCATCGGCCGTGAGCACTCTCACCTTCAGCTTGCAACAGCACTGCAAGCTCTCCGCAGCTCCCTGCAGTCCCCCGCCCTCCAGACCCTCAGTTCACAGCTCAGTCCACTTTGCTTTGGGATCCTCCTGCACCTGATGATATGTATTTCTGTCTATAGTGACAGCTACAGTTGTGTCTTAAGGCCGCGGCCAATCAGCAGACACCAGTGAAACGTTTGCACATATCTGTAGTCAGAGCAGTGGTGTGTATAGAGCTCTGATTAGGATCGTTTATTTATTGTAGATAGGCAGAAACTGCTGGTGTTTGTTGTTTTTTGTTTGTGGTTCACTTCAGGCCTTGTGACAGAAGGATCATGGGAGAAAAAAAAGGGCAAAATTACCCTTGTTGACATGAATGTGGCTCTGATGTGCTCAAGAGTTTGTGTGCCTGCCAAGTTTTGCCTTGTCATAACTGCCAAAAGGCCATATATGGGCATCCTGTTAGAACAGGAAATAGGAGTGATTGGTTTGCTCTGTGCTGATGTCAGCGCCCGTGTCAATGAGCAGATAGGTGAGGAGGCTCTCTCTTGGAGTTGAATCTGAATTACTGCAGTTCATTTTTAGACATAATTACAGTATATTGCCACTAGAGGGCATTATATCATAAGAATTCTAGAATGTGAGGCAGAAGTGTATGTAGATGAAAAATAATATGCAAGTGTTATATTTATAACTGCTAGAGCTCAGGTTCTTTGGATGTATGGGGCTCTTATAGTGAAGTGCAATGAGTTTCACTCCAATTCAAGCCAATTCTTCTCCCTCAGCACTGACTCGTGATGATACACGATGATCATGTTCCATCATTTATATTCTGCTTTGAGTTATTAAGTGCAATCCTCTGATCACAAAGTGCTGAGATTGCTGTTCAGAGGACTTTGACTTAAGTTTTTTAATTTCAGGCTTTTGGCTGGAGCTCTCACTCAGAGCGACTTGGTGCCAAAGAAGGAGCAGGAATTTGATGATCTGTTGGTTTTCTTCTTTCGCAAGTTTACAGGTTTATTTTCGTTGACGTCATGTAAAGGTTGTATAAATAGAAAATAGGCAACTAGAGGTTCACCACAGACGTAATCAGTTGGCTTTGAAGATGTGGAGAAGTACTTTATTTTCCATTTCCCTCAAACATGCTTTTGCAATTTAATCTGGAGAGGAGGTGGAGAAACTTACTGACACAAAGCCCTTTTACATCTTGTCCTAACATGCACCTCCAGGTCAGGTCTGGTTTAATCAGCACAGTTTGATCTCTTTCTTGGTTCTCAAACTGTAAAATTACCTGATCCTTCAGGTTTGAAGGAAAGGTTCAACTTTTGGGCAGTACGCTAAAAGAGTTAGTGGATTAATTAATTAGTCATTAAACAGAAAATTAATCTAGAGCTATTTTCATAACCAGTAGGCTACACCACTTTAGTAATTTTTTGAACAAAAAGGCCAAATAATTTGGCACTTCAGGTGGTGATTTGTGGCTGTTATTGTCGTGTGTTATATTAAACCAAATACCGTTGGGATTAAAACTGCAAGGATAAAACAAGTGAGCATTTTCAGCACCTTCTTTTCATCAGTTAACTGAGAAAATATTCAGTAGATGAATCTACTATGAAACAGTCAAAATAATCAGAAGTTAAGGTTAAATATGCCACTTTTTGGTCTAGGTACACATTGTCCTTTTTTAAATCTTTAAACAGGATCAGGCGGGTTTCGCCCTGATTCTAGTCTTTATGCTTAGCTAAGCTAAGCTAATGGCCTGCTAGCTGTAGCTGCATAGTTAGCGCACATATATGACTGTGGCATCGATCTTCTCATCGAAGTCCCAGCAAAAATTTAAATAAGTACTTCCCCAAGTGTTGAACTTTTCCTTTAAAGGGATACGCCAACTTTTTTTTTCTTTTTGTTATTTGTCTCCCTCCCAAGTTCCAGACAAAAAGACAGAAATCATTCTTTCGACTGTGCACGCAGTAACAATGAAGAGACGGGCAGAGCTCACCTATCGCTAATTAGCTTAGCTCAAATACTGGTAGTCAATGGGAAGTGCTAACCTGCCTCCACCTAAAGTCATCAGAAAAACTTTCCAACAACCCTAAACGGTCCTGTGTGCTTGTTGTGACTTGTTTATTTACCACGTGATGTTATTTTTAGACTCAGAGTAAAACTTTATGTAGTGCTTTATGTATCTCTTCTTCCTCTGCTTTTTACTGGCATGCACCCTGTGTTTCACTTACGTTACATATTTGACTCTAAAATTACATAAAGTGCTAATCTGAGTCCAAAAATATTATAAAGTGGTAACGAGGCAAATAACGAAAAGGAAAAAAGTGGCATATCCCTTTAACAGCACATGCAGAGCAAAACTAAATGATTGGTGTGTGACCTTTCAAACAGCCTTTGAAGACATTAGTGCTTTTTTCCTCTTTGCATATTTGGACTTTGAAGGAGTTGAAGGCTGACAAGTGAATGACAGATTGAGCTTGCTGACGTCGAAGGCTTGTGTTCTCATAATAGATCCCCAACCTTCACAACAATCGACCTTCTTCCACAAATCAACACAAAAGGACAGACGTATTGTCTATAGACAAATGCGCAGATGGTGTAATATGAAGTGATGTACAGCGATGGAGAAGAACCAACAGTATTCAATGATGTCAATGTCTATGTTGTTATATATATTGATTATTTTGTACAGAATGTATATCAAGCATGTGCATACAATGAAATCAATTTTACTACCAATATGATATAGAATTTTGATGTGAATGTTTTAAGTTCTGATTTTAGTTGTATTTTTTAATCATCCACAGGTGATAATAATTAAAGCAACAGTTCAGCACACATAAAAGTGCTGTTGATAGGCGGCATATTAAGCACATCTAATTAAGTAGTGGCTAATCCCTGTCTGGTTATTTGTATCCTGTCTCACCTTTACTTTAGTCAGCAGGTATTTCATGAATTGTGAATCAGTTTAAAATCAATTTATAATCCCCTCTGGACCTCACTTTGGATTGACCATAATTCAGCCTATATAAACTAGAAACACCAAAAAGGATGTTGCTTGAAACTTTGAAAAAAAACTTGATGAGTTTAAACTACATTGGTTTTAACACAGCATAGTTAATCTTAAACTTAAGTATGATCGGTTGCACGTGGTGTGAAGAGAACTTATAAAATGGTAAACATGGTGCACAACAGTAGCAAATAATGTATGAAAAAAACAGGGCAGTTATTTTAGAAGTCTTCCCTCCTGGTAAAGCTTTGAACCCATCAGGTCCAAGGACAAACATGAATATTCTGCTTGCAACTCCTTAAAAAAAAAAGAGCAATCCAGATGAAGTTTAAAGGTAGAGTCAGCAGCATTTGTTTGTTGCGGCTTGTAAACACAACATTCAAATTAGGTCCCTCCTCCCGAGCTCAACACCACCACAAGTATCATAGCAAGTGCTTATACTGCTTGTACCCACACAGCAAGCTATGTAAGGATATTACATTTGTTTTAATGGAAAAATAGATAATTTAGCAAGCTAGCACAAGCTAACTGCCAGTGTTTGGCACCTACCTGTCCAACAGAAAGCAGGCCATCTCCGCGTCGCTCTTCATCCTGCTACTAGCTAATGAACATATTGGAGCATGTAGCAGCTAAAGAGCCAGATATTTCCCTGAGGAGTTGGTAGGAACTAAAAACAGACCTAAAATAGAGTGAATATTTCACGTAAACTCTCTGTGTGGATAGAACTGCAACTCCAACAAAATGATAATATAGCTCAATAACAGCTGGACGTGTAATTAAGCAACTACTTGCAGTGTCAGCTTAATAGACGACGATGTTAATGTTGGTTCACAGTTTGTTTCTGCTGCCACTGAGCGGCCCAAAGAGTCAATTGTTACAGGTTTAAGTGTTTAATGATACATTTGTTTACAACTTGGACTCCTTATATGAAGCATCCACAACTGGTGAATCATTATGAATATTTTGTAGCATATTATATAAATGGTTAATAAATGCTTTATAGCTCTAGGTCAGGCTATTTAATTATACATCAGTTTTGGATGCATCTTATGTCAGAAGTTATATTTGGTGATAAAGTACATTAAAAACCATTTATGAATCGTTTATATGCTGCTTCTAAATGCTTTATATTAAGGTTCATATGTTGATTAATTAGAAGTTTTGGAAAACTTTTTTCTTTGGGTAAATTCATAACTTTGATACTGAAACTGATACAGCGGAGTCCTGGTCTGGACTATGTTCACCTCTACATTTACGGTTGTTTTCCCTTGAACACTGATGCTTTATTCCATATTTTAGCCCAAAATTCTGTAAAACACCTAGATCAAAATGTGGAGAAACCTTGACAGTTGGTGTTTAGTTAAAACCAGTTAGTATTATCACAAGGAGCGAGTCCTGTAAAACCTTTCTGGCTTCAGTCTGTTTCATCTCATCTTCAATGTACCTGTTAAATACTGTAAATAAACACAATAAACTTTCTGACTGGAACCCAAAGTTTTAAAAGATGTAACACAACTCACATTGCTTTGCATTGGTGATAACCTGGAATGTTTAAATTACTAATTAAAATTTCTCTAAAATTCCTGTTCATTTAGCTGAAAACATTCACTACAGCTTTGACACTTGCATTCCCAGCTTTTGACTTTCCAGTCGCTGTTTTGGGGACTTTTTACAAGTTCATGAAAATGTTTTTGTTTGAGGACGTCCACTACTGTAAGAGCATGTTAGGTTTCCTTTATCACTTCAAATAAAATCCCTAATTTCCAGTAAGAGCCATAATCAAACTGCTATTATCCTCAAAATGCAATCTTTCACAATGTTGTGAAATTTGCAGTAGGGTATCATAATTTGCTGGGGATTCACACTAAAAACTCTTCCAACTCTTAATGCATTGATTTACTTTTTTTTCTGCACAACAGCAGCAAGATGTTCAATGCAGAAAAAACCCTGAACTGGATATTTCACATGGACTCCAAACACCTTCTGTATGTTTGACACAAGTCATAGGAGGATGTCATTTATCCAAGAAACAGCTACTGTTATGTCCAAACTGTGTATATTGTCTTTATACATAAAGAATCTTGGAAAAGCCTTATTTTCATCATCATGCTGTTATTTTTTAAACATTTTACTAAAAACAGATTTGAGCAAATTAAACAGGATTGTAGAAATAATAACGTGTGGCTGTAAATCCACACAAGTACATTTTAACTTGGACATGTCAAGGGAAAATCTTCGCAAGAATGCAATCATTGTACTGGCTGCTTGAGGAGTTCTTGAATGCCACGTTGGTATTTCACCATTCAGAGACATGACTTAAATAGAGCAAGAGGCTTACTCTCAAGGTTTAATGTTTAAAGGCATTACGTCATTCCTTGCAGATTTTCTGAACTCATGGAACACTAAGCCAGTTTTTGTTGTTGTGAATTGCCACTGAGGTTTCAAGGATGACTGAGAGAAAAATTTACAGCCTATCAGGAAGCTGAAAAATTGCAGCAATTAGTGCCAATTAAGCCATTCTAGGGTATTAGAGAAAATGAAGAAAGCCTATAACTCAGCCTTCCTCAGCACCTTCCATGTGCCCTGAAGAAAAGAGAATTCAGCAGGATGACAGTTTCATTACTCGTAAATTGGCATTAAACCTCGCCGAGTTTGCTGGTGCTCTGAGTTTGTTCTTGGGCTCTAACAGGACAAATGATTGTGTAAAATGTCAGAGGAATGCATTTTTATTTTTATAGCTGCATGACTCATGGAACAGTGGGTCCTTTAACTCAATGGTTCCCTGAGTTGGGGTCGGGACCTCCCGGGAGGTTGCGAGACCTTGAGGGGGGGGGTTGTGAGATGCCTTCCAAAAAACATAAATGTTAAAAATAATTGCATATTGAATTGTGTATTTAACCCATTGCTGTGTAAATTGGTTATATTCTTTCTTAAATTACTTAAAAATAATATGATGGCTGTTAGGCTTTTGCTGTTTTGTGTTGTATTGATATTTGTGTTTGCATTTGTCCAGTAGAGTGTGGATGCTGCTGTGTACAACGTTAAATGCCTCCTCCAGAGTCACTGGGGGGCCCCAGTCTCTGCCACCATTATTTTGGGGGTTGCGGGCTGGAAAGTTTGGGAACTTCTACTTTAGCTCACCCACGACTTGGATCCAAACTAAAATATCTCAACAACTGTTGAATGAAATTTCAGGAAATATAGTAAATGTTGACTGTGTCCTTTGTCAGGTCAAGTCAGTTTTATTTATATAGCGCCAATTCACGACAAAGTTGTCTCAAGACACTTACATATAGAGTAGGTCTACACACTCTGTGATTAAATTATATTAAATTTATTAGAACCCAACAATTGAGAGCAATGAGCAAGCACTTGGCCATGAAGTATTTTATTGACTTGTGGTCCTCTGAATTGTCCTGTAGCGTGTCTAACATGGCAGCACGATTGGCTGTAGATTTGCTTTAATGACGTCAAATCTTGCTTGGTCCAAACTGATGTTACAAAGTAATGTAACATTAGCTCTATGATAAAGTTAAAAAAGGAGCATCAACACTTATGAATGTTGTAGTCTGCTCATGTCTCCCTTCCCATGTCTTTATACACTTGTGGCCAAATTGCTTTCAAGTAAATCTGCAAGGAAATCACTCATGTTTTAATACACATCCTCTTAAATTTTAAAAGTGCAAAATAAGGCTATTCCTGTAACTCTAATAGCTGCCTCCTGAACAGGGGCTCAATATTCAGTTGCATCGGTCTGCAATATGTAAACACAATCTGACAAGCACAGGACTAAGAGATGAACTATTAAAACCGCATTTCTCCTGATAGTTTTCTGATAAATATCCCAGATGCAGATGAGTTCTGTGAATGCTGTTTTGATCTGATGCTTCTTTGCTCACAGGACATTATGGCCTTATCGTGCACATGCTGCAAACATCTCTGAACCTTTGAGTGAGTGCATTTTCTGATTAGTACAGGAGCGTTCTATGTGAATCACCATTAAAGTATCTAATGTCAGCCCTGTCTATTCAGCCTCATCCAGAACACAAGCCTGCCAGCTCTTAAAGAGGATGTGGGCGTAATGGAGTTGGTTCTTAAGAAGAGGACAAGGAAATGAAAATTGGAGATCGAAGGAGACAAGAAGGAGGAGGAGGAGAGGCAGAAAGAGATTAGAGAGGCAAAGATAGTAAGAAATGACAATGAATCATCAGGGGGGCTTATGTTCTACATTAAAAAAAAAAATTGTCTCCATCTCATCAGAAATAAATCACTTTGTTTTTTTCGATGTTATTGAATAAGGTGCATAAGAATGAGTCAGTAAGAGTTCTGTAGTTATCCAGCCCCCACTGAACAGTCCTAACAGTGGAGCAAGAGTTTTCTGCACACAGTACGACCTTGGTGACAGGAAGGATGTGAAATGTTTTCATACAAGCGTTCCTTGACTTTGCAGCTCCCTTGTTCGAAATGGGCGATATATAACTCTGACAGTGGTGATAATTGTTTATAGAGCAAAGCAGCACAGTGAGATAACTGTGGCAGCAGGTGCTTCTGTCTGAAAGTTGCCCTCCTGGACTGCAGTGACTATAAACTTCCTGCTCTTCTACCAATACACACACACACACACACACACACACACTCTTTAACCATGCAGTCACCCCATGAATCCTCCACTTTATTTTAAACTTTACTCTGTGATTCACCAAAGGCGTATTTCTCCCACCTGAACTTTAAACCTTAAATCTGAACTGAGCCCCTTTTTTTTAAATTTTCCACTTTATGGCCCCAAAAGCTAGTTGTAAACACACACACACACACGCACACACCCACACACACACACACACACACAGATTGCCCTGGTTAATTAAGTGTCCCGGGCAGAATGGGAAGGCAGTTTTGTCCCTGGCTTCCTGCCTGCAGATTTGGGCTGCACTGCAGATCTGCTGCTCAGTTGGAAAAAGGTGGACATTAATCTTTTGTTCAACACCCCTGCAAGGATACAAAAAGTCTGAATATTCGAAGGTTTAGTCCGACCTCCCCAACAGTTCATATTGCATTCATTCAGCTCCTCAAATGACTTGCAGTCTTTGCAAAAATGAGCAAGAGGTTATAAAAGATTTACAATGCCGGGAGGAAACTCTGATTCAAGTCAGCTGTTAATTTTCTGAGCTTTTATGAAAAGGTCATTTCCTTTCAAAAAGCCTCACATTCAAACCACATTTATTCACCAAAGGTAATATTAAGGTGAATTTTTATTGCACACAACTGCTTCTGAGACACTTAGGAAGTATTTGGGCATAAATACCAGCATTCATGTGCTTACCTCGTCTGAGTGCCATTACTCCCCATTCTTCTTTTCTGTTGTATTTACTTAAAGAAAATGAATTTCGAACACGCTCTGCTGCAGCAAATATTCTTTTGTTTCAGCTGTAAAGTCATTATTGGTGTGTTTTATCTTCGAGGTTTCCACTCCACTGCTGTCAGAGCAGTAAAGACAGAGAAAGGACACAGGAGCAGCAGCAAATGGGCGAAGAGGAGGAAGCAATGAGGTCTCAGGGAGGGGGTGTAAGTTGTGAAGAAGATAGTGGGATAGTGGAAGAAGAGTTAGGGTGGATAGATGGATAACGCAGGTGGGTGGCAGAGATAATTGGATTGTGGTTGCACCTTTGACAAGTGTGACTGCGCTTCCAGGATCTTCTCATTGTTTGCCTGAGCTCCTGTCTCATCAGAGGGGAGAGCAGAAGTGAAGCGCCTGCCAGCCCAGACACTCACCTCAGCTTAGAGACCAAGTGGCCATTTAGAGATGCCATTCACAGTGTCAGGCACCATTTGAAAGTAAAATCACACATCAATGCTGTTGACCTCTCCAGTTTAAAGATTTACAGAGCCACGTAAAGGGACAGAATTAATTACCTCAGCTATCAAAACACTGCAGGGTCCTGAGTGGTCACAGAGGTGAGGTGATAATGAGCTGCCACCTAAGATTAGATCTGGAGGTGTTTAAGCCGACATGTACTCTCTGGGTAAGGCGCTAAATGTATTGATGGTAGCAAATTAAACATTCTAATGCTGTTCATTTATTTATGTATATATATATATATATATATATATATATACTAAACAGACTTATAATTTAATTCAACACATTCTGATTAAACAGTAAATCCCTCAAAAAGTAGAAAGAGAAATTGGATAAACATTGAA
>JAQFJA010000003.1:19516391-19545531 GCA_029874485.1 Naso brachycentron
CTGGGTCACAAAAAGCTGTTCACTATTTTTATTTTGTTTTGGTTTAATTTATTTCACCAGGACTTTTTTTTAAATCCCAAAAGAATTAAAAATTGTTGTTCAACAGCCTTTAACTTCATAAGAGTTAGCATCACGCAGCAGTGTGTTCAGATGTGCTACGTTCTGATCTACAGTCTGTCTTTGTTTACACGATGACATCTTGCATTAAGAGATAACTGCCCTTGAATATCTGTAATTAAAATTGTGCTGCTAGAGAAAGAAATCTACATGTAACAACTTACAATAAATACTTAATAGATTTTTTGCAGAGTGTGACTGTGTCTTTCCTTGACTGTGGGAGCGAACACAACCTGCAGATTCTGTACAAGTCCAGCACCTCTACAAATAAAACTGATATTTTCTGTCGCTCTCAGGGTGAATTGCATCAGCCTGAATGTGACATGTGACTCCATCACCAGATCTAATTTCACCTGCAGAGCTAACAACATTACCATCAGCCTCAATTATACATTTTGTTTAGTGGTAATTAGCAAACTTTTAGGAACTGAGACAGCCCACTCATCATTTCCTGTATCAGTGTCACATGGGTTTGCCCCCCCACCTCAGGAGACCATCGGCAGTCTTGAGGCCAGAGAGAAGAAATCAGAGAGAAATGAATGTGATGACAGATGATGACCGATTCCTCTGCCCCATCGTCACCAAGATGCATATTGGACCCATTTTTCACAAGACACGCATCTTCTGAACATTCTGACACAAAAATGTAATTTTTCACACACACAAATCAGGAGAAAATGAACTTTGTTCAGACCTGTCTCTGTCTCAGCAACACATTCTCCAGAGATTTGGGAACCGGTGCTTCCCACCTTGCTTCACAGCAGACATAAATAGACTTTTAAATGGTCTTATAAGGTGAAACCATGAATTGAAATTAAAACTTACATCAAACAAATGTCATGTGATGCAAAATCCATCTGCTTTTATCCATTCACGACATTAATAACACTTCCAGACGTGGTTGAGGGATGAGGGGAGACGTCTTGCTGCCCACTAAAAAGAAGGGATTGTCTATCATTTCACACCATTGGTTCAGCATTTAGTGGGGAATCTTCTGTTATATTGACTCCTTGGTTGCATGCTGACTTTAGCATCTAGCTCAAAGCACCATTGCTGCAGACTCTTGTTATGAAACTTTTGAGAAATCTTGCTGATAGCGGGCATGAAGTGACTGAACTGGGATTTATGAGATCAGATTAAGGCCAAAGCCAAGATTTTAGAAATATGAGATCATAAGGCTGTGAAAGCACCTCTCACCTTCCTTAGAAAACTTTGATGGAGAAAAGGATATTTCATTTTCCTATCAGTTCTTATGTTAATCATAATTCCTGTAAATGTTCTTTACCAATATGAAGTTTTAGTTGTTTCAATGCTTTTTTCACATTAAAAATTTCTGAGGATGAATGCTGAAACCTATATTTTTTAATTTGAACAAACTGACTCTAAAAATACTAAAAGCTAATAAAATCAATTTTTTTGCAGGCAACTAAAACCCCAGACTTAACCCTAAAGGCCTGTATGGTTTGATTTGGGTATCACATTGCTTAGGAAAACATATTTTATATATATACATTTTTTTATTTATCACAAGTCGTCCTAAACAGTGTTTCTTGTGCCACGTTAGAGAAGATAAGGCAGTCATGATGCTGTCTTGAAGCCAAAGGTCTTAGGGATCGCATGACCTCAAACAAAATCCACATAAAAAGAGCAGAAACATATTCAGCAATGCTCATCAGACAGCCAAAATATGCACAAAAGGGTTTGGTTTGTACTTAAAATGATACAAGAAGATTTTAGGTAAAATGTTTCAAACTAAAAAATGGGGACATTTGGTGTTTTTGTGAATCACACAGATACGACTTCTTCTATGGTGCTTTGTTGAAGCCCAAATTTCCAGAAATGAAAGAAAGTGACACACACATTTAAAGCAAAGCTCTTAATCATAGTTCAGACCAGAGGCAGCGTCATTTAAAAACGTCTTTATTTCATCAACCGGATCCTGGATCATGTTTTCAGACTTACATTCAGACAACAGGGTGAGACCACATGCTGAGACGGAAGAGGAGGCAGGTCGGAGTGCATGGGTGCTCTCTCATACAGTCATCTGCACGGACGTCGTGTATATGTGTAACTTTTCATACAGTCCTCTCTGTATGTGAGCGTGTGTATGGGCACTCGTGTGCATGTGTGTGTGTTCTCTCTCTCTCTCTCTCTCTCTCAGACAGTCTTTTGATCCGTCGCCTCCGGAGCTGTTGAGGCAGATGCTGAGTCCTCTTGGGTCCTGTCTAATCCCTGGCTGCAGCCTCGGTCACCTGACTGCACGCCATCCTTCACCGTGGCGGTGGGGTTTGAATATGACGCGTCTATACTCTCGTATGGCTCTGACGTCCACTGAGGAAGACAGAAAGAGAGAGGAGGCGTAAGAGAGTAAAAAGCAGGACTTTACTCACGCAGTTTTTATCTCAAGTCACACTGAAAGATCAGTGAAAAGAATTTATATTTTCCAACAGTGCTTTGTGTGGATTGTTGCTTAGCAATTTTGTCCTACTGGCTTTTAAACTTACCTCTGAGCTCATCCTCTCTGTTTGACAGCAATGTTTGTGATGTGATTTATAATGACAGGAGCATATTTTTTAGGAAGCGTGTGCAGCCTGAAGTAAAAACTGTGTATAGAGACACATGCTGTCGATTTGTTGCCTACCTGCGTGGCCCTGCTGCTGGACCTGTGTGACGGCCCCATGGCGATGTTGACGCTGGATGAGGATTGTGTATCTGTGGTGTTGCCTCCTTCTGCAGCAGACAGCCCAGAGATAACCAGGCCGCTGGAGAAACTACGCTTCCCAAACAGCAGGCTGAGGGTGGATGAAGACGAGGATACCTGGAGAGAAGCAAATTCAGTTCTTGTATTTAGTTTTGAACAATAATCACTAAGTTTGTCCCTAGGAGCTCAAACACATGTAACACAACCTGTAACTCTCTTGTACCTGGCTGGAGCGCTGCTGATGCTGTGCTGCCTGGAGCTGCGAGCTGATCCCACCGGCTCCTGAGAGACGTGGGACCTAAAGAGAGACAAAGACCCTCCCATTACTTTATTCTTTCAGTAACTAAAGCAACTACAACGCAGCAAAGACTGCTAAACACTGAGTGTGTGTGCAAACCTGGGAGAAAATAGAGGCAATGGACGTGTTAAAGGACAGCTGACTGTTGGACAGACGCTGGACAAGCCCGTGGGTGGAGCCTGAGTCCAGGATGGGCCCTGATTGGCTGCTGACAGGGGGGCGCTGACTCTGAGGCTGAACTGATCGACTGCGGTACTCTCTCCTAGCTACAGAAACACACACACACACAAATACACATGTTTAAAATCTGATATAAAAATAAAGAAAAATACCAAATAAATCATCAAAATTACAGATTTCTCTGAATTTTAACATTAAACATTTAGGATAAAGTAAATACAGCTATAACATCCTGCAATACCATAGCTTCTGTCTATGTATCTGCATTGAGTGTGTGTGTGTTTGTGTTTGTGTGTGTTGGTGTTCACCTGCATTGTGGTGTCTGTGGCTGTGTGTCGTCCTGGCTCTGTGCTGGTAGAGACTCAGACTGTTGGACGTGACGGAGGATGGCCGGTTGTGGCTCAGCGAGGATGAACCGCCGGCGCCGCAGTCCACGTCCTCCATGTTCACGCCACTGTTACAGCTGGTCAGGTTGTCCTTACGCACCCTGCAGAACACACACACACACACACACAGAGCTCTGATTTATTTATTCGTGTTCACATCGGACATAAAAAATGCATCAAGCCTTGACATTTCCAACACACACACACAAATTTATGCAGAAGGAGAGAGTGATGTTACATAACTGTGCTAGCATGTGTGACTGTGTGACACACATCAGTGCCATCTTCCTCTTAAATTAGTTAAGTGTGTTCTGGCTGACGAGGCGCTGCCAATCTGCCGGCTCCTTGGCTACTTAGTGAAATTAAGGCAACACGTTCAACTGAAAACCCGATTAACAATCTAATCTAATCTGAAAGGAAAACTCAGAGCCCTAAGAAGCTTAAGAGAGAGAGACACACACACATGCACACACGCACGCACACACACAACATTGGCTGACCTGCAGAGGTTAATGCACAGTCTGTACGATAAGCTATGCAGAGGGTAAAGTGTAAAAGGGGAATGGAAAGAGAAAAACAGAGTATGGAGGGAGAGAGAGAGAGAGGGAGGGAACTCCCAGTGTCCCTGTGCATGTGTTTAAGGATACATTATGTTGGCAGGGGAAGTCTCTCCCCTGCACCGACTTCCACTAAATCAACATCTGTAAATCCACAGAGAAGCACTCGCTCAGCAGGCAGCCAGAGCATTACGCTGCTGTTTGCACATTATCCAGAGTGATTTACAGCGAATGCAACGAGCTGCACCAGAGAGCGAGATGAAGTTCCCACCATCTCATGTGTCAGCACAACTTTCTGCATATTGCACATCATCTTAACTAATGTTGCACTTAAACAGCTCAAAAACACACTTTAAACTGTATTAACAACCGGATGTGGACGTACTGCAGATAACATTTCAGCCTCGGTTGCAGCAGTGTTGAAATCTCTCACAAAATGCTATTAAATACGTCTACATCGGAGAAACAACCCTGAGCTGAGACTGATTGCATAAAGCGTCTGAGGATAACTGATTGTATGGTGTTTTGACTCTAAAAAAAGCCAAATACATGCACAGAGCCTATAATCCATGTTATTCAAGGGCATGATGGTTGTTTCAGTAAGTGAATCCACAACCTTTCAGTCACAGTGTCGCCTTTTTACAGACTGAACTAAATAAAAAATAATGAGCATGTTGCGGAGAATGCTAATTAAAGAGCACAGTCACAGGGAGAGTTTATTGAGCCTGAGGAGGCAACGCTGCAATCATGTCAACTGACCGTAACCATTTAGAGCACAGCCAGGAACGAATGACATCCAGGCTCAAAGCCCCGCCTCCAATGCTGCGGAGCGTGCGGTGCGTTCCTGCGTACGATGTTGTTAAAGGTGACACATACCTGTAAAATCATACAAAAAATGTCAGCAACAACTTACAACTGCAAATTGATGAGACTGAAATAATGAGGGAATTAAATTTCAGTCCTAAAACTTTGTGATCTTAGTGCTCTACACATCTTCCCTCGACAGTGTGGCAGCGATTCAGTGAAACACACATACATCGGGTAACCCAGCGGCTGGTCGCAGGATGAGTTGACCATGTTCCTCAGCGCCTGCTTTGAGTTCTGGATGCTGCCACGTTCTGGGTTTCGGTTCCGTAAAAACACCAACTCCTGCTGCTGACCCGCCCACAGACCTCTCACACACTCCTTATTGATCTGCAGAGAGAGATGAGATCAGGTCTCAACAAGAGTGAAGAAGGAAGGCCAGGATGGCAGCATTTATTACGTATAAAACATCTGAACATCATGTGACTTGTAATCAGATTTTACTGCTGTGTTTAGGTTTGGTTTTGAAATGATCAGAAGTGCAAGCAAGTCAGTGTTTTGCAAGCCACAAATACATTTCAAGTCTTTGCATTCAAGTTACAATTTAGGGCCCAAATCAAGACTTTCAGTTCCAAGTCCTAAACCTGTCATAGTGCTCTTGTCCCTAAATGGAAATGTAACAGCCGAGCTAATATCTAAGACAGTTTTGAACTGTTAAGTCTTTGTCTGGACTTTTTGAACCTTTTTTTGCAAACTGCAATTTATTCTTGTTTTTGTTTTTTTTTACCACTTTATAGTTTTTGTATGCAAATGAAATTATCTGTGGAATAAAAATGATTTTCCAACTGGAGCTCCCACAGCTTGATTGGATCTGGTTGGGTTTGTTCAAACAAAGTGCATCTTGGGGATTAAGTGTCAACTTGCTGGGAATGAATGATGTCACCATGATGAAGAAAAGTAATTTTTGACACACTTTTTGAACAAGATACTGTTTAATCTCTGGACTTAACGGAAAATTTCAAGTATTTTTAGGTCAGAAGGTTTAAGTCGTGAGTCATTTGTGTTCAGATTTTAATTTCAAGTCTTTTTTTAATTTTGTGGAGTAAAAAGTCATCACATTTGTGTCTTGAGTCTGAATCAAGTCCATGCCTCTGCTGAAACTGCAGCCTCTTTTAAATTAAAAGCCATACAGACAGAGAGTGACTGTGGTGCTCGTTGGGTACTAAAGTACTCCAGGCTGAACTTCCAAACCTTGTTCAAGATGGTGACGTTACCACAAAGCTGACTCGACAGACATTATTCATCCATCTTCCCTACACTCTAGCTGAACCTGCAACGCATACAAACCTTGATGACCTTGAAGCTGAGGTGGCGTTTGTACAGCATGATGATCTTGTACTCGTCCGTGCCGTCATCAATCATGTGCCTCAAGGTGAGCAGCGTGTCGCGGCTCGACAGCACCGCCTTGCGCCAGGCGGGGTCGCTCTCGTGGCAGATGACCAGGCTGCTGCGGTAGTTTGTGATGGCTTCATACAAGATAGATGCCTCCTCGGTCTCCTCCAGACAGGTGAAGTGATCCTGAAAGGGCGAGAAAGTCATGAGGGGCGACTGCAGAGGTGGATCACATAAGAACACGGCAGCCATGTTTTACCTGGTGCAGCTTGAGGCTCATCCTGACTGCTGGAGCCACCACCTTCTGCAGGAGGTCCAGATCGGCAAAGACCCACTCGTCTTTGGTGGCAATGCGGAAGTCGCCTTTGAACAGGGTGTTGAACCCATACAGAAAGGATTCCAGACTTTGTGGTAGAGGGCAGGGGATTGTGGGTAAAAAGAGTGATAAAAAATTAAGAGGAAACAAAGTATTTAAAAATATAAACCTCACAAAGACAAAGTCATGAGAGCAGAGAAAGAAAGCTGTTTAATGACATGCATGATTATTTATTAAGCTTCTGATGCCCCCTTCTGGTTTATCTGATGAATTGCAAGCAAACACCCACAGCCACTTTTTATCCTGGTTTTACAAATTTCTTTTTTTTTATTTTATTGTGCTGCAGCCACAGTTTTGGTGGCTAATGTAAGCAAACTTAAGCTTGATGCTGTGTATGCAGGCACAGGTCATGAGGGCATCCCAGGTTCTTCCCACATGACTCAAGTCTGACTGATTACAGGTCGTTTCTACTTCGGTCTGAACAGATTTTACCTGTTGGACATGTTGTGTGATGCCGTGCCGAGGGACCTCCTGCCCAGGACGGAGAGAGCGTAACACAGGGTCACCAAAGGAGAGTCTTCATCACTGTCCACAGGCTGGACACACGCACACACACACACACAGATGGCAAATATGAAGACACACACACAGTTTGCATTCAATCACGATGCATTTATGGTGATTAAATGTTTTGTTGCTATTCTTACGGGAAAAATTACAATTTGCAACTTCAACTTTAAGTTAAACTTTCACTGTATTAATGCAACTTTTGCATTATATTTACTCATTTTATTGGACAAAAAATGATTAGCAAAATTATAAAGGTCAATTAATTATTCATTTAGTTTTTTTATGTAAATATTTACTGTCTTCCTATGACAGAAAACAATATTTCAGGTTTCGGACTGTTGGTCAGAAAAACACAAGCAATCTAAGTATGTAAATTGGGCTCTGGGAATTTTTGATTTCAGCATATTTGACACTTCTGTGAGACAAAACAACACCAGAGTCACTGTGTAACTAGAGGCTGGTTGTAAAAACCAAACTGCCAACCCAAAGCATTAGTATTTGACCACATGGGAATTTGACTCGACAATCAAACACCACCCTCCAGAGGACACATATTGTTGTTTTAAGCAAGAAAAAAAGAATAATGGATGTTGCCTTCATGCTAAACAGCAGCAGAAAACCCCTCAGCAGCTCAACGCGTCAATAATTCATGTGTAAGTGTTGTACCGTCTCCATCTTTCCTGCACAGTACTGGATCCACTCCAGGTAGACGTTGCAGAAGCTGGCGCGGGTCACTCCCTGCAGGCAGTGCACGTAATCTTCATCGATCTTCACGCTGAAGACCTGAGGGTCGCGCTCGATGTGGTGCCACTTGGTGTAAGACTGCAGCGCGTCTTGGATGGCGGCATCTTTGAGCCAGGAGGACAGTTTGGGGGAGTGGATCAAGTAGTAGATGATACTCTAAGAGAAGAAGGAAGGAGGAGGGGAGAAGCGGGGTCGGGGGGGCCATCAGAACAAAAGGAGAGCAAAGGAAGAAGACCTGACTGACTTTGTGTTAAAACTGCTGGACTCACAAATGGCGAGCTGTCATTTGTAATTAAGATGAATGCATAGGAGACTCGACCTGCCAATTAAAGTGTTTAACCTTTTGGCCTAAAAATCTTTAAAGGTCCTTTGAGACAAGTGAGAATATTCAATTTTCAGTCCCCTGAAGAAAAAGTGATTGAAATGTCAAAGGTTGATGCATAATTAAAGCTGCTCAAGTTACCTTTCCATAACGAAGCCTCTTAATGTCAGTCCGATGAAATATCAGCTTAAATAACAAAAAAGAGGCGACAGGATCTCAGCAGAAAAGCAAAAATGAAAAGCACCTTCAGGTAGTAGGTGATGAGCAGCTTTCGCAGGTCGTACACTTGCAGCATCGTGGCGGCGTTGTTCTCACTGATGCTGTAACCCTCCAGCAGGTACTTGGTGGCCATCACCTCCCAGGCCAGCCAGCGCAGGTTGAAAGCTGCGTTGCACGACAGCATGTGAGGCAGGTGACCCGGCTCGCAGCAGCAGCAGGCGTCGTCCTCCTCCACACCCTCTGTGATGGCCTCCACCTCACGCTGCTGGCAGTAAGTACCTGAGAGATGGAGATGATCAGTCAGACGGTGAGATAACTTGTCATGAATTCAGAGAGTAGGATGGAAAGCAGGCGGTTTACCTCTGAACTCCAGGCCCCTCAGCTGGAACGTGACCAACCCGTTGCCGATCTCGATGAGGTGGACGAGTGCGTTGAGGTAGTCGGAAGCCAGAATGAAACAGTCTCCGGCGCTGTAGTTGCCCCATCGGCCCAGCATGAGGTCGCCACAAAGTGAATGCTGCAGCGAGCGAGTCAGGTACTCGTAAAAGATGGAGTTTAGGTTGCTGTCATCACAGCCTGAGAGAGAGAGACAGCGGGAAACGTCCAGTCAGATGGTGGAAAGGTGTCAAAAAAGGACACTTATTTGTACCTTTTAGTGCTGAGTAAATATAACAAAAGAGTCTAATATTTTTAAAATGATGACCCACTGAAGGGTTCTGATATTTCGTGAATTTTTAATTTATTCAAGAGCTTCAAAAGTAATCTTTCATTTATGAATCCTTGAGAGGACAGGAAACTTACAGCCAGGAACTGATGTGAGTGTCTCACCTGTCTCCTTGTCCACTTGGGACACTAGTCTGCTGTTAGAATTGTCGATGCGTTTTGTGCTGCAAGGAACAGGAAACAAAAACATCAAAGCACATTATTATGTTGAGAGTGTTAGGTCAAAAGGGAGCGTTTATGATATGGTGACAAAGTGTTCACAGATGTTTCTAGTGTAACTAAAATATTGCAGCTGATGGGACAGAAGCGTCATCATTGAGTGTCAGTCAAACAAATTCTTTTTTAAAACAGACATTATAATTTTAATAAACTCTCAAAGCAGGTTACAGATACAGACAACATATCTTCTTGAAATCCTGTGGACTAAGTGACTGCTCTGAAATAAAATTAATGTCTCCATTGACACTCTAAAAACAAAATAAATTACAAGATTATTCTGTCCTCTCAGTTGTTATTTTTCACTGAATGCTGTCATGTTGTCCTGCTGTTCACATTGACAGTCTGCACAAACTGCTGTCTAAAAACACAGAGATCTGACTCCAGCAGAGATAAAGCTGTTCCGCTTCTCAAACAGACAACAGCATCTAAATATAATCCCAGGAGTTCGCACAACAAAGCCGCAGGAGTATTTTTAGAGCTTTTTCAGCGAGCTGAGATACAAACAGTCTCTCACATTAATAGGTACGAGGGAACCGAGAGGTTACGTTGTGTACGGGTGAGGGAGGGGGACGCCTATCTGCTGAAAGAGAGGACTGAACAGACAGAAAAACAAAGAACAGACAGTAGAACATGCACTCAAAATGTCCATTTCTTAATACCTTCCAACTTGTGGTTTTCAGTGTTCATCCTATTCATTTTTAAAGAAGATACAATTTGTTTTTGTTTACTTTTTATATAAAAGGTTCAGTCATTTTCTAAAACAGCTGAGCATTGTGGTTTTCGAACAAGAGAAAATAGTGCTTTTGTTTTGGACTATTTTCAGCTGCGGATTAATACACGTTTCGTGCTCTGAGCACTGACTAAAACTAACCACAGTGTCCATGTTCATAGTAATGAGGGAACATCTGTATCAGCGCAGCTTCCCGATGTCTTTTAAAGGTCTTCGGACAATAATTGAGTTCTGATGACAGAGAAAAATAAGCACTGTCAGGTCGGCTACGAATGATTATCTTGTTACATTGTTGGTTTCAGTCTTTTCCTGGAATTTATTGGCCATGACCTTTCTTTGACAAGTTTTATCAATCTAGACATATAGTTTTCACACACCTCCAGCTGTGTGGGACATTCACTCCACATTCACTCACTTCGCCTGGGCCTTACTTGTAGTTTCGCTCCCAGAACTTGATCGGCCGCGGGTAGGAAGAGATGAAGATGGCGCTGCCCAGGAAGGGAGCCAGCGGCGTGTAGAAGACGGTGGTAAGCAGAGTCTGGAGCAGCAACATGGCTGAGTCTGGTGACACACGCACCAGTCAAGGAGAGAACAGCAGGTAGTGTTCACACACACACACACACAGTCACACACATGCAAGTAGAGGAAGGATACGAGGCACAGCACACGGCTGAGCGAAGGCATGGAAAGCACTGCCCCAGGCGATCTGCCAGGGAGCGATGTAAACCAGGATGAAATGAAGCTTCAGCAGCAGCTCACGCATCTGAAACAACACACAGTCACAGTGTGGAACATAATGATGTAAAGTTATATCTGTTACATTCCTTTACAATACATGTGGTCAAATGCTGGCATTTAAAATTAACTTATTCCACCATATGTGTAGGTGACAGAGAGAAACAAAACATCAACCCAAAGACAGTTCTTACACAAACAGATCAGTTCAGACTTTCGACAAACAGACTGAAAGTGTTGTTTACACTCTGCTGTGCTGGTCAACACACATAAATACACAAAATAATCATTAAAAACAATTCATTAAAACAATCCAAAGTTGTAAAAGCTGGATCCTACAATTCCCATAATGCAACATGAATACATCTATTTTTGAGACAATCTTCCAGTCAGAATGCACAGTGCTTACAAAAGTATTACACACACATACTCACTCACACACACACACACACACACACACTCACACACTCACCTTGTGGAATACGATGGACATGATGAAGAAGTCCAGCAGGAAGCTCTCGGAGGCGCGTGGGCAGTCAAAGTGGAAAAAGATGAGTGTGAAGAGCAGAGTGAGAAACTGGAAACTCGGGTCGCAGAAGGATGAACGAAGGAGTTTCAGTCCAGCGACTGTCGTGAGGAGAACGTCGCAACTGGAGGCACAAACAAGAGTTCACACGACGGACGCACACACTCTGATGACTGTCACTGACGTACAGACATGATGTGTATGTGTGTGTGTGTGTGTGATGTGATGCTATGTGTGTGTTTGCGGCTCCACTCACTGGATTCCCAGTTTCTTGCGGTGACTGAGGGCAAAGCCGTCATTTGTGAGCGCGCTCAGCACGATGGCAGGATACACCAAGTACTTCTCAAAACACAGGAGCCCCACGTACAGTCGCTCAAACCACATCAGCACAGCGTCCTCTGCAAGACGAAGAAAGGACAACCAAACGACACAAGCACATAAGAATCACAGCTGTCAAGAGTTAGAAGTGCTTCTCATGGAATTTTTATTTTTCTTAATCAATATTCAGGAGGGGAAGTCACTTTGATTCGACCTTTTTCAAAAGGAAAGCTGTCTGTATCCTTTTTACTTCTGTTTTACTACTGTTCATTTTGTCTCTTAGTTACGAGAATATATTAAAAAATTTCAGTGAATTTTGGGAAAAGGTATAGTTCAGTTTGTGGTTCAGCAGGAGGATATCTGATTCTTAACAGCTGGAACTTGGTGGTTAGAGGGCCCCATCTCTGCTCAGTTTTACGATTCATCCTTTAAAGGGATATGCCAACATTTTTTTTTCTTTTTGTTTTTTGCCTCCCTCCCAAGTTCCAGACAACAGGACAGAAATCATTCTTTCGAGTGTGCGTACAGTGATTAGAAACAGACGGGCAGAGCTCGCCCACCACTAATTAGCTTAGCTCAAATACTGGTAGTCAATGGGAAGTGCTAGCCTGTCTCCACCTACAGTCATCAGATAAACTGTCCAACAATACTTAATGGTCCCGTTTGTTTGTTGTGACTTGTTTATGTAACACATCATGTTATTTTTGGTCTCAGATTAGCACTTTATGTGGTTCTTTAGGTATTTCTTGTTCTTCTTCTACTGTTTACTGGTTAAGTTTTTTATTCTAAAATTACACAAAGTGCTAATCTGAGTTTAAAAATCACATAACATGGTAAATAAACAAGTCATAATAAAAAAGGAAAGTTTATCTGATGACTTTAGGCAGAGCCAGGCTAGCACCTCCCATTGACTACCAGTATGTGAGCTAAGCTAATTAGCAGTGGGCGAGCTCTGCCCGTCTCTATCTTGTTACTGCACGCACAAAACAATGGTATCTGTCTTTTTGCCTGGAACTCGTGAGGAACAATAAGAAAAAAAAGTTGTCTCATCCCTGTGAGCATGTTGAATATTTATACCAAAATTCATGTCAATTTACCCAATAGTTGTTAAAATATGTCAGTCTGGACATTACTGCTGATGTATCTAAAAATCATGGCCTCCTTTTCTGTCTGTCACCAGTAGATTATAACAGTGTACAGATCAGGATCCAGACGCAGATTGAACATTTCTAAACATTTTCTGTTATCCAAAGAATACATTTCGAGAACAACAGGACCTTGACATGTGGCTCCACCAGTTTACAGAGTAAATTATGAACAGATAACTCTGAAGTATATTCAGTGAGCATGCTGACCTCTGGGTTCAAACTGGTGGTACTCTTTAGTCTTGAGGACCGGATGTGAGATCCACAACCACGGATGATGCTTCCTTAGCTGGGGGATGAGGTAGTGGGTAACAAACCCCACCGTCCCAGCCAGAGCATACAGCACGATGGTAACAAAGGGCTGGGAGTGAGTATATAATGAGAGAAACAGGATGAAAATGAGTAGTTTCACAAAACACTTTAAAGTTAATATTCCTGCAAAATGTGACGGCAATCAAGAGTAAAAGGCAGCGAACAGAAAGAGGAAAAAGCTGAGAGTCTCACCCTGAGAGACAGAAACACAGTACTCGCAGTGATGGCGAAGGTTAGGATGTAAGCGACAGAGCACACGATGATATCCGACAGCAAAATCTCCTTCTGCAGAGCACAAGAGGGAGGAAAAGCTGCAGTCATTAAAAACCCACACAGGATGAAAACACATTTGCTCGTCAGACTCGTTTAGGTGTGAGATTACTTCCGTCTAATTTGCTCTGAGCCTTTAAGTTTCGAGATCATAGACGCAGCATCTTAAGAAGAGTTTAGATCTTCACAATCCTCATTAATGCCGAAAAAGGCAGCGGGAGGCCTGTTTTTCTCGGATGCATAATTCCCTGTAATTACACCCAATGATGGACAGCAAACATTGTTTCATTATCTCACATGCAACACAGGAGTCTAAGACTCTCACATACAGTGTGAATGATGCCTCAGCTCAGGTGCACAGTGTTCAAGAGTACTGATTTCCTGCTGATAATCAGTGTGAGCTGAACAATGTAAAACTGTTTGATTACGGCTCAGAGGTGAAAAACTAAAACTGAAGAGTGTTTATGCTTTCACTAACACCTTCACCATCACTCATTGTCTGCCACATAACTGTATAACATCTGTTCATTTCTCAATAATTCTTTAGTCACCATAGAATTCTGCAGTTTCTCGGGCAGTGGGTCTTTGCTGTCCATGTCTTCCTCCTCCTCTTCTTCACTTTCCACCAAAGCCGGCATCACTTTTGACTTGATTAGAGATCTGTAAATAAAAATGTTCTATGTTTATGACAAGAGGATCTAATTGGTTGATAACTGTAACCAATTTTTGCAACTTCAGGCTGAAAAAATAAAAAACTTTATTTTTTAAATAAACTAAATTCCTTCCTTAAATTTTTTTTAAAAAGAACTGTAGGATATTTAGGTTTTCATGTGTTCAATATTTTATTTTTGTTATATTTCACATGATTTATGGAACATTTTAACATGTGCCTTTTTTGTAGTTTGACCGTTTATCCTACATCTTTATTCATCTTATAATAAAACTGCTTGAGCAGTAAAAAAGAAAATGTTCATGAAGGTTATGTTTAGTTACTCAACACATTACATCAGAAACATCTATCATCTAAAGTAGAGAACAAACATCAACCATCTGTCTTCTTTTCCAGAAGTTGATGAATTCGGCTCTTCTCTGATCTTTAATTTTAAAACTATTTACAGAGAACGAACTGCATGCATGCATACAAGCACACACACACTGATACTCACAGCAGCACGGAGGGGTCGCTGCTCTGTCGACTCAGGTGGTAGGAGAAAACAACCAACAGGCCACAGAAGCCTGAGAACAGAGCCGGTGTGTGCTGCTCGTCCCACGGTTCCTGCAGGCACACACACACACACATGCAGACGCAGCAGCATGAATCACACCATCACGTGACGTTTTAACCAGAGTCCACTGCTTTTAGATCTGTGTGATTTAAAAGCTTCCTCCTCCTGTAGCCACTCTAACAGGCAACACTCTGTATTTTTCTCTGTGGTTCCATTAGTGACGCAGCCTGGCTGCTATTTATGACTGAACTTCTCATTGTTTTCTATTCCTGCAACCAGGAGGATGAAATAACCAAAACCTGTGAGGAAAACACAGGAGGGGAGAGAAGGAAGGGCTTTACTCACATCTCCTACCTGAGCTCTGTTTTGTTTTATATCCAGTTAATTTGTACCTTAAGAGCTCCGAAGCAGAAACCGTAGAGCAGAGACAGAGCGATCAGACTGCGGAGGATGCTGTAGACTGCAGAGATGAGACTCGTTGCAGCTGAGACACACAAATCAAAGTGAGCATGAAAATACATGCAGTAGTATTAAACAATAGAAAACAAAGAAAATTATACATATAACCTTGTTTTTAATAGTTTTTAAATCACTAACGAGATTCATCTTTATTTAAAGGCCCTGAAAACACAACTCAATCAGATTTAGAGGGAGATTTTCATTTCTCTTCAGTGGGGTCGAATGAGGAACTTATCCATAGTCAAGCTATTACCTACAGCAGATTGCAGGAAATCCATCCACGTTCTTAATACATGAACATGAGCATCACTGAATTCAAAAAATTAGAAACAGTTTTGCCAACCTGTCCCTCCAAAAAGGTGCATGTCAACCTGCTCCAGCAGATAGATGGTGAAGGTGTTGATCTGAGGGAAAAGGCCCACCAGGAAGGTGATGGGGAAGCAGTAGGTAAAACCTGTTCAAGGCATTAAAAACAGATTTTTTTTAGTATCTCTCAAGGACAAATCACTGTTTTAAAATGAGGAAAAATGTGCAACAGCAGTGGCAGGACTGTCTGAAACAAAGCTTTATTTGAAGGCTACATGTGCGTTTTCATCCCTACCTACTAGCAGGTCTCGTATGAAGTGCAGAGCGTCGTGGCAGACGATGGTGACTCCGTACAGGGTGGAGACGGGCAGGTCCTTCATCCTCAGCAGCTGCTCCAGCAGCCAGATCAGAGCGCAGAAGATGCAGAAGTAGGCTGCTCGACTGTAGGCCACCAGCTGGTTGTGACCCTGGAAACACACAGATGAACACAAAAACGTTATGACAGCAGAGGTTCATACACAGCAATTGAATTGTTTTTTTTAGGTAATACCACATCTGGTGTAGTCAGTAGTAACACAGCCACACAGTTGGATCATATAAGTGTGAAAAAAGATATAGTCTCTGTAATCTAATCAGTCATTTTGAAAATGGGAACTGCTTTTTTAACTCAAAACATCATTTGACAAAGACTGACTATATGCGTCAGTGCAGAGAAACAAGTTGAAACCAACCAGCAGGGAAATCACAGATGTAGAAGTTCCCCAGATTTATGACCCAATATGATTTTCTTCTGGAGAATTTTGCTTTGACTTAACACTCACAGTGAGTGACTTTATACTTACGTGTGTTGGTGAAGCTGCATCTGGTTGAACACTCTGAAAAACAAAACCACAGGAACCAAAATTGAGTCAAACTGAATGAAAACAACTGAAAACATTGTCATGACTTCTTCAACAGAGAGGAAGTGGCAGGACTGAGGTCACCATCACACACCGGAAGCTCACACATTCATTCGTTCATCAATTTGTGGTGCTTTTAGTAGTGACATGGTTTTCAAAGTGGGCTCTCTGGACCTTTTTGGGTGCCACCAGGAGGCACCAGAGGGGCATCAGCATATTGGAGTGAAGATGAGGGAAAATGTTAAACAAAAAAATTAGTAAATAATACAAAAGATATCTTGCCAAAGAGGATCTCAGTTGTAATCTGATGTTATTTGCTGTGGAAAAGTTGGAAGCTGCTGCCTTTGAAAGTCACTATGAGGTCCAACTTCTCATCAGTAAAGCATCAGCTTAACTGCTCAGTCACAGATTGTAATTCAGAGGCTTGACACGAGTGTTTTCAGGTATCCTCCTCTAACTTCCACCACGATTTTTGTACATCTTTTTTCACCTTCAGTAGAGAATACTGGCAGCTGGCGATGACCAGGCAGAACTGGAAGACCCAGAAGTCTTTGAAGCAGCCGTGGTTGAGAAGCACAAAACCCAGGAAGGAAACTAGGAAGGCCATGAAGACTGCGACTAGGTTCTCCAGGACATCCTGATTTCTGTGCAAAAACAGCACATACGCATACATACAGGTTACTGTAGGCAGTATTTTTACCCCCAGGATGGCAAAGGCATCTCACTCTCAAGTCTAAACCAGCCGACCCAACCCACGAAGGCATGGAGTACTTGCCAAACAGAGGCAGAGTAGGACAGGTAGAGTGTGAATTTCCCATCTGAATAATGCACTCAGTGCTTGATTTTTCTCACATTTGTGGGTACAGCAGTGCAAAGAGGTTGCAGGTGTTTGTGCATTACCTGTCCAGAAGGGCGAGCAGAGTGAGTCGGTCATACAAGATGTTGATCCACTTCCCAGGAAACAGTTTGAGTTTGTAATAAATCTTTCTGGTCGGTTTCTTCTGTGTCGAAGTCTCTGACGACTCGTCCAAAGAATCCTCTTCCTGACAACACACACACACACACGCACACAAACACAAATCATTTGTACCATAGCCAACGTGAACTGAACTGCAATATTACAGGAAACAAAAACAGTCTGATGTTTTTCATAAATATCATTTTCCATAAAACCAAGTCAGGATCTTTGTAAGTTCACAGAATAACAACTTCTTCATGGTGTGAAACACAAGTCTGCACACACAGTGAAGCATTAATGATTCAGCAGAGAGTCTGTCTCGTTTCAGCTTAACGACTGATCCAGGAAGCTTGTGTCAGCTCAGCTCCTCTGCTTCAAGCAGCCATGTTAACTAATGCAGGACCGATCATTTGGCCACTGATTTAAATCCCTGTTTTGAATATTTAGTTCAAGGTACCATGTGGTGTCTTTTCTTGATAAACAGCAGTTAATGGTATGTTCACTCTCACTGAAACACTTCATGTGAATCTATTAAGTCTGACAAACATGTTTAAAGCATTTCCATTCTAACAAAACATTCACAAACCCGACACTCTTGAAGACTCTTGAATCTACATTGTTTACATACATGTTTGTTGGCACATTGCTGAGCATCGGCTGTTCATCAGTGAAGAAGCATCAAACCATCAGGACAAATGTCCATCATATCATGTGCAAATCATGCATGCATGTGCAAAAAAACCACAGTGTACCTTTAAAAGACAGCTTTACAACCACTTAAAGGATCTCTGACTCAATACTTCAAAGCACATGTACAGCTTAACAAAGACATACATTTTTGTTTTGTTTTCAGTCTTGGCCAAGTAAATCATGGACACTATCGCCTTGCACAACAAGACAAAAAATGTGAAAGCAGATGAACACCTGAAAGATCTCGGGGTGTGTCCTTCGTGGTCGAAGCCTGTGTGCAGGGATGATGCGTCGCTGGAAAGGGCAGTCAGCATGACCGCCACCCAGGCCATCCTGACACTCTGAGTTCGAAGACGTTGACAGCAGGTCACTGTGGACGAACACACACAACACATGCATAAAACAGGCTGATGCCAGTTTGTGGAATAAACCTGATTGCATGGGCTGCAATGATCATTTGGGAGGAGATGAAATAGGCAGTAAGGTAAGAGGAGGAGCAGGAAAAGACAGAGCAATAGATGAAAATAGGTAGGGAAAGAGATGATGAAGAGGAGGACGAAAAAAAAAATTCAACAGCAGTACCACATGTTGCCAGTGATGAGCTCTGCTCCCAGCGGCAGGTTGAGAGCTCTCTCTGCATACAGCTTACGGGGCCGTTCCCCTGGGGAGACACACACACAGTTTCTCTGTGGATAAGTAATTTCCAATAACTGAAAACCAGCTGATGGGTAGTTCAATCCATTATGTGGAATGTTGTTAGCATTACAGTCAGACATCCGGGACTGAACTATAACTGAGCAGCTGAACATCCTGGAGTCGCTCCAGAAAAATGTCATTTAATCTACCAGCTTTTTGAACTGCTTCAAAAATGAAGCCATCAGCTGCTGGCAGAGCTGTCTGTGCAAAAGATCAAAATATTATCAAAGCGTCCCGGCACAAATAGACTCCTCAAACTTGCTTACTGTGCACAGTGTGGAAGGTGTAGGCCTCTTCTTTGTTGGTGGCCTCTGGTCTGCAGATGACCTGCAGCATGGAGCTCTCTGACTGAGAGGTTTGTGAAGGAAGGGAATCATAATCTGGATCCTTCTCTCTGTCCGTCTGTGGGCTGAAGACAGAAATAATCAGCTGGAAAACCTAGATGCTGGTGGATATTTTTACTCACGCATGTGAGTGTGGAGGCATGTGTACCTGTCAGGGGAGACTATTGGGATTTGTGTGGGTGGCAACGCCTGTAGTGTGTCGGTGGGCAGACTGGTGGGAGGTCTGGGTCTCTCTGGTTTGTTGTCTGTCTTGGTTCCTGTTATCGTCTCATCGGGTCTGGAAGTCGCACTAGGATTCTCTGCCAAATTAGAATAAAATAAATTAAAAGAAACACAAATTGCATTTATAAAATTTAATGCAAAGTGCAAATTTAAATTGTCTTTGCCACCCTCGAAAAGTGATGTTTTGTTTGTCCTTTAAACTGCACTAATCAATATTTTTATTTAATTAACTGAAGGCGTGGCTAAAAGAGATGATCCAACGGAATTGGTTCATCCCTCAGCATCACTGGGAGTTCTACAGTCTTACCGGTTATAGTATTGTTTTTAAGGCCAGCAACTTTATTATTTTGGTTAATGGCTCTCATTCGTAGGCAGCAAAGCAAAATCTCTGTATGCTATCAACACATTGCCAAATGGCAAAAGGAGCAGCTAGCATTTAGCAAGATAAAACAGAAACATTTCCTTCAGGAAGCAGTGGAGAACAAATACTGAGGTCAAAGGAGAGGGAAAATTGGACTTGAAGAAGACCATAACCACAAATACATGCAAATACTACGCTGTGGTAAGTGTTGCAACATATTAACCTAATTAAGCAGTGCTGTGTTTGCAGACCTTGGCATGTTGAATCAAAGGACTAACATATATTAGTACAGAACATGATTAAAGTCTGCAGTCCAACACTCTAACACTAGTTGTGCTGCTCCATTTATCCTATTTTCTCCAAAGAGGTTTCCAAAAACTGAGCAACTACATGAGCTTGTGCCTAAGATTAGCAGCCTTGCAGCCTGGCAGCTAACAACTTGAACTGACCTGTGGGTAAAATGCATTAGATTAGTGTAGTATTAGTATAGAGCTTTAATCTGTAGTAGCTGATGAGACCAGGCACGATTTTATTGCAGCTCATAAACCAATGCTGATGTCACCCTGCCGCACTAAACCTCTGCATTAACTTCTAAAACAAAGGAACAAATCTAGGATTCACCTTCCTCTGCAGCTCCCACTTCCTCTTTGCGTTCTGGCGCCTCGCCTTCCTGTGTGCTGGCACCTCCCACTCTGGTGCTTAGGGACCCCAACAAGGAAACAAATTCCAAGAAGTTGGATTCATTGGGTATCTGGCCCTCCTTCGCTTCCAGATCTGACTTGGAAGTGGTCATGGTGGTCTGATGAGGAAACAAATGTTTGTATGTATGCATGGACAGACAGATGGAGATTACTGGAGAAAATGTACAGATATATAAACAGGGCTACGCTGCCAACATACTGTGTTACTCGAGCGGTCTGATAGCAGCACAGCATCTTTGCCACTGTCCATGCTCAGCCCACGGATGTGAGTCCTTCCCCCGGGCCCGTAGCGGGCCAGAGCTGGCGGCAGACGCAGGAAACCTTGTGAATCCACGTTAGGATCCAGAGGATCTGAGTCCTCAGGGTGTGAGTGGACATCGACACCTGATGAGCTGTTATCATGTGTCAGCTGCGGGCTCGGTGTGCTGTCATTCGTCATCTGCAGGCCAACGTGTTCCCGGTCGAGATCTGGACCCTCCGGTGTGGGCAACTCGGCGCTGGTCGTTTCTCTGCACAGGTGAAACTCTTCGCTTTGGCTTGTTGTCTGTTTCAGGGTGGGATCGTCCTCTGAGCCGCTCACTTCTTCTCCCTCTTCCATTTCCAGCTTCTCCTCCTCAGGGGAGTCGAAGGTGATGACGGGTATTTTGATGTGACACTCTCCTGCATCCTTCTGAGCCTTGCAGGACACACAAAACCTTGTCACACACATACACACACACACAAGGAAGTCTCCAAATGCTAACAACATCTCAATATTCCCAACGCTACGGGCATTTAGGGTCCAGGCCCACCCTGGATGACCCTTGTGCCCTCATGTTTTCTCATTTCTAGTGAGAAACATGCTGTCTTCACTTTGAGACTAATTTTACAGGGCAGTACTGATGAAGAATGACCATCACCTTAAGCTCAATATTAGAAAAACAAATGTGCGTGCAGTGGAATATCAGAATTGTAGAAATTCTTACAAGGTGTTTATGAGATTTTGAATCCACAAAAATGTGAAAGATGGCAACCTGGTGAAAATAATGCCTCATACTAAGAATATAAACAATTAACATTAGATGGGAATATTCAGACATAAAAACAGTCAATCATCATCGTCATCGGATACCTTATATAAAGGGCTTGAGGCTAAAAAGAATGTCAGACAGTGTAAGATGATTTTTGCAGCCTTGTATCTACTAAATGGGGAATTAATGGAATAAACTGGATGATTCTCACCTGTGCGTTCTCCAGAAGGCTCTGTTTGACGCTCTCCTCCAGCTGAGCAGCGGTCTGAGGGTCACAGCTCATGGTGATAATGATCTTGACTGTGTCGCTCTCATCCAGGTGAGCCGCCACAGGCCCGGGACCAGAGTTGTCGACCAGAACCACTTCGATCTCATCAGAACAGTATGTCTCCTCCACTGGCTCAGCCTGAGAGACAACACAGGAGCTCTATGATGCACAAAATGACCAGAATAATAGTTTCATGTCTTTCCATTATATGCCATTCAATTTAAAACCTTTAAGGTCAAGTGACTTGCTCCTGTTTCTCTATCATACCTGCACCTTACCTGTGCAGGAGGTTCTGGGATGTCGACGAATTCATCCGGGTGGTCCTGTGGAGTCTCCGGCAAGTTATTGTTGGCATCTGGAGACTCTTTTTGCCCCTCGCTCTCCCCCTCACTCTCGTCCTCACTTCCCTTGGAGGGAGGCAGACCTTCATCAACTGCTTCCCTGTCTGCAGCCTCTTCATCCTCACAGTCTTTCTCCTTTTCTATTCTGTGCTGCTCTGAGTCTTTCTCTGTTATCTGTTCCTGCTCTGATTGCTCTCTGTCAGTCCCCGTCAAACAACTCTCAGTGTCAACACCTTCTTTTACAGCAACAGTTTCGGTTATTTCCGCATCCACCTTCCCTGTCACACTCGCAGATACAGGCTGCATTTCGTCTCTCTCAGCTCTGGACGGGGGCCTCTGCTGGGCCTGCAGCAGGGGGGCAGCCTGGTCTGGATTGGGGCTGGAGAGGTCATCTGGGGAAGGCTCTGAGCTTGGGTGCAAGCCTCCCTTCGCAGACCTCTCCTCTGCAGCAACCTCACCCTGTCCTGGAATTCAATCACAGACAAATCATTGATTTAACTTGTAATTACAATGGCTAATCCTAAAATTCCTGCCAAGAAAACTTTATAATCTTTTATTTGGCTGCAATGACAAAACATAAAATCCAAACTATTGCCTACAGAAGCATTTGTCATTTAAGACAAACATCTTCCCACTGTAATAAAATCAGCTGCAGAATCAAAGCAATCGAACAAAGCCGGAACACTTTTGTCACAACTGTACAATCATGCATTTGATGCAAGGCACACGGTGTTTATAGCCCCTTTGCTAATAAAGTGACTTTGTTCTGACTAATCATTGGAGCATGAGCTCATACATTTCCTGGAAGCAGTCAGCTGGTCTGTTGGCTGGCTGCTGGTTCTGCGCTTGTCTGAGCTTATTTACTGATGTGTTTGCAGTAAAGGAAGTTGTCGATCTACATTGTCCAAGGGGCCATCAAGTGCATTAGGGAAGAGGAACAGAGTTGGCTTCCAGCACCAATTCTGACAATAAATTGCAAAGAACACTAGTTTCCCTAAATTGCATGCAAAACCTCAGTAGGTAGAATAATTTGAGATTATTGATGAAGACCTGTGGTCATGAGCTACATCCTGTCTTCTACAGATGTAAAGCCATACTGTCATTTTTAGCATTACGCAAAATCACTAGGAATTCGTCTTTCTAGATAAAAACCACTTAATGAACTATTCATTTGTTTCACCTTAGAGCGGGACGATGGAAATATATCTGCAGGTTAAAGAGAATATTAGCAGCCAAACCGACTTAACAAACGTCAGTAAAAGATTCAACTTTTTTTTTTCAACGTTTGAAACACAAATGGTGAGAAGAAATTCCACTATTCCAAAACAAGGATTACACTGCAAGTATCCAGATGTTTCTCCCATAAGAAGCACCTTTAACAGCATTTTCAAGTGTCTCTAAAATTTAACTCTTCTGGTCTTCTCTGTTTTTTTCTGTCTGAAGTCATTACTTGTGATCTAAAACCAGATCCTCAGCTCCTTCGATCAACAGTAAACCGTAACAACCTTACAGCTCTCATCTCAGCTAAAACCATAACACTAACGTATCACTTGAAAACAACTGTGTCAACCAAGCATGCCAAGCTAGATGATTAATACCTCCTCCTTAGAGAAGATCTTGTACATTTGAAAACACAATCTCTCAATTTTATCCCCTAATTAAGGACCTAGGAGCTTGAAATTATAGGACTTTATCTTACAGACATAGAGACAAAGATGTATTATCTCAACTATTTGTCTATCTTCCTCGTGTAAAAAACAACACATCCTTTGGTTTTATAATTGCTAAACTGTGCAACAGCTGAATCATTGTTATGTCTGTGAAGGAAGCTCAGTAAAAATATGTTTTTAGACATGTTTTATTCATCCTGGCAATTATTCAGCCAACCAGACCAAGAATGATTTCACCTTCTGCTCCCATGTAACACAATAAAATAGATTATTCATCTTTACACCATTTCTACGTAACATGACAAACACAAAGCTAAGTTGTTCTATAGCAAATTTCAAAAGAAAAAAAATCTGGTCAAATAGTTACTTTAAAAGGCGGTTGGGTGACAAGTTAGAGTAAAAGCACGCATGAATTTTTGGGTGCCCACAAGCAGCTAAAAGAGTGTCAGTGCTCTCTGCCTTTGTGAATCTCTAGTGGAAAGATGAACACTATTCCTCCAAAATAAATATCCAATCTTTTGTGTTTTGATGATTCTAGGTAAAGACCTCAGTCCAAGCCTGCCATAAGAGATCAACTGAGATCACATCACAAAGACATTCTAGTTTGATGTGTGTTGCTATGGGCCAGACATAATTTGCCCTTAGATGAGTCTCATGCAGCTGCTTGGGTTAGTGTTTAAAGCCTGAAAAGCGACACTCAGCCTCCAGGCTGATTAAGAGCCATATGTTGGTGTTGTCAGTCGGTGACACCTGCCAACATGCAACAAAACACTGTGAGGCAAGTAATGGAAAGTTTATCTGATAATTTTAGGTGGAGGCAGGCTAGCACTTCCTATTGACTACCAGTATTTAAGCTAAGCTAATTAGCAGTGGGTGAGCTCTGCCCGTCTCTCCCTTGTTACTGCACACACAGTTGAAAGAATGGCATCTTTCTTCTTGTCTGGAATTCAGGAGGAAGGCAAATGACAAAAAGAAAAAAAAGTATCCCTTTAGGATTTTATGTTACCATGAGTTTTGTGTCATTTTTTTAACTAGTAGATTGTCCTTGGTACTGTTGAACTTTGATAGAACTAGGCAGCTTTGTGCAACTGGTGAATATAGACATCTAACTGAAGTCTGACTATTGTTTAAATCTGAGCTTAAGTCAAAGTCTATCATTATGAAACTGGCCAGTGGTGACTGTCGAGGCCAAAGCATATGATTCACATCGTACTCCATCAAACACCTGCATTTGTTGTGTTTCTCTGCTCATTTATTCAGGATTTTCCTTTCATAGTTACCCATCTGTATGTCAGTCAAACCCTGGGAAAGATGAGCATTACCTTCAGCAGTCTTTACACCGTCATCTGACTTCGAGCAGTCCTGCATGGAAAACAGAATTCAGACACGACGTTAGAATTATTGATAGAAAGAAGGTCGACACTCTGTGCTAATTCTGGCAGGTGTCCACCTTTTTATTGTCACTCACCACCCCAATCAGTCCCGGGTCGGTCTCAGTCTGTTTTACTGTCACCTGAATTACTGGACTGGGCCGCTTCCGAGCCAACATCGTCATAGCAACACTGTCTGGGACCGTGCTGCTCTTCCTTTTGGACAAAGAGAGGAGAGACAAGAGAGAAATTAATTGATGAGGAGGATGAGACAAGGGGAAGGGGATAGAAATAATTTGACACAAATTTTCAGTCTTTTATGATTTGAACTGGATGTCATTGTTTGACTGACTCAAAATTTTCCTTCTCCAAACTGTCTCTATTATATCATTCATTCATTCATTATCAGTAACCTCTTATCCTTTGCAGGGTCGCACTGGGCGAGGCTGAGGTCACCCTGGACAAGATGCCAGCTCATCGCAGGGCTGACATATAAAGACAAACAACCATTCATGCTCACATTCACACCTACGGGCAATTCAAAGTCACCAATTAACCTGCAAGTCTTTGGACTGTGAGAGGAAGACAGAGTACCTGGAGAGAACCCAAGCAGACACAGAGAGAACATGCTAACTCCACACAGAAAGCCGAGTATCGAACCCAGGCAAAGGACCTTCTTGCTGTGAGGGGACAGTGCTAACCACTAAGCCACCATGCCGCCCTCTATCGTATCAGCCTGTGAAAAGCTGCTATCTGTCTGAATCCATTCTGAACACTAAAATAAGCTGATTCACAGAAATGACAGAAGCACTAAAATAATACATCTGGACATGCAGATTCATCTCCCAACAGCCACTTCAAAGATTATGAATGAAAAGAACCACAGTGATGCAGGGAACAGGAAGTGATGTATTTTTTTCTTTCAATAGTCTCCGTGCAGATCGAGCGTGTCAGAGCGAAGTGGCTGACTGAAGATCAGTGACCTCTCCTCATTAGCGCGCTCATTCGCCAAAGTTGTACTGAGTCTCTGAAATGAAGTGGAAAGAGTCTGTATCCCACTCTGGGACACTTGATCACAAGACCAATCAGATTTCAAAGAAACAGACGACACAGAAAAAACAGACTCATAGAGAGAGAGAGAAAAAACAGACTAAAAATGTTTAAAAAAGAGGATGTTGGACAAAGTTTAGACTCACAATTGGCGGCATTATTCTAAAATGAGGTCTGTGAATTAATGTTCAATTGCATGTTAATAATAAAATTCTATCATTAGGGATTTGGCCCTCTGGCCTAGATTTTATAATGACTAGCCGAGCAGGGGAACAGCTTGAGGCCAGCAAAGCTGTCAGTTTGTGGAGTTCCTACATACTGTGTTTCTCTCTGAAGGGCCTCAAATACATCTGTAAAGGTGAGACTGTCTCTGTGGTCTGGAGCAGCAACATTTCAACTACTTCTGATTAATCCAGGATTATAGGCGTGTCTGCGGTGCTTCACCTGATACTGGCGGGCAAGCAGGGGTCCGAGGCATTACTTTTCCTGTCCGCAGCCTTGCTGAGGTCAGACAGGCTGCTGCGGACCACCGCCTCGCCTTCGTCAAACATCAGGTGCAGCCGATAGTTGGTAAGCTTGATGAGGATGAAGAAGACAGTGATGGAGGTGCAGTAGATGCTCAGAGCCATGGTGGTGGGGGGCAGGGCCTGTGGAGAGAAGTAGAGCTTTGTCAAATTCCAAGTGATGTCTCCAGAGTTTGGTGACTCCAGCAGAGCAGTGTTTGATTTAAGGCTTCGTGCAGCCCGAAACGCACAGTTTCTTCTCATCTGACTGTGTGTGGATGAAATTCTGCAAAATATAAAGCTTATCTGGTCACAGAGACTAAATCGTTCCCTGACTGTAGTGAAAAGCTCCATAAACCACAAGATCCAATTTGATTAGCTGGTGAATTAATGAAGTTCATTGATCCCCACTGGAGGAATCGCCCATGGCAAAAAAAAAAACAAATCCAAAACGACAGAAGATAAGAGACAAAGCATCTGCATCATCATGCTGATACATGAGCGCTGGCTTGCAGAGAGTTTTTGCTGTGTCGGATATGACACTCACTCATGTCTGCAGGTACAAATCTCAGGTCTAAATCTACACATAGCCTCGACTTTCTGCCATCATTTGCAGCGCACTGTGTGTTGTGTGTGACCTCCAAATAAAATGCCAATAAACCTGAAATTTGAAACATCTCTCCCAGACAGCTTGTGTCGTTTTTTTTTTTTTTTTTTTGCAGGGGAAGCAGGGGTTTGTTTTCAAACAGGCTGCGAAAACTGTCTGCAACAACATGTAGTGGCAAAGCGCTCTAACGTCTGAGCTGTCACTCACAAAACTGATGGCTTATTTTGGGTTACCTGAACACACCAGACAGGCAATACGCCCTGGCTTAATGAGGCTGAAACCAGAGATGTGTGTGTGTGTGGAGAAAACCCTCATAATCTGCAAATCAGGATAGACTTTGTGCGTGTAGGCCTACTGATAACAGCAAGGCTTTCACTGCATATTTATATATTTCTAGAAGTATAAAAAATCACAGTTAAGGTCACGGTGTTTGACCTAAAGCAGCAACTCTTCCCTTTAGTCATGTATGTAATTTCTCAGCATCTACTTTGTTTTAACACACAAGGGAAAACAGCTGCATCCAATCCCACATGAAAGTAAGTTCCCCTGTCAAACGCAGACTGTGGTGCGCCTATTTCTCGAGGCCATGACATGAAACTGTGACTGAAGCACAGTTTCATCCTCCTGAATCTCTCTGCCACATCCAGGAGCGGCCATGCGTTTCGACACCGCATGCAAGGGGAAAAAAAAAAATACTGCGACAGTGCAGTTTCCTCCGGCCAAGTGTTTCGTTAAGTAGCACCTAAACAATGAAAGATGTCAGATGCTTCAGGAGCCACAGCGCGTTCATCTCAGGAAGGATGTGCGGGCGCGTGACAAAAGAACGTTACCTATGTGCAGCCGTGAGAACCTCACACCCCCTCTGCGGCCTTGATCAAAAACTCACCAGATGGAGCGACAGGGGCAACATTAGGAGAAATATCCACAGATAGAGGTGGCAGGAGTTGTTGAATTTGTTCTGGTCCGGGTCGTGGTACCAGCCCCCGGTCAGGGATGCCCACACTCCCTGACGCAGGGTCTGCACAACCTGGGAGCCCATCTCTCCTGCGCTCTCCTCCTCTCCGCTCAGGTTGGACGGATGGATGATGCTGCTGCTGCTGCTGCTGCTAGGCTACAATGAAATGATCTCCTCTATCGCATGCTACAGTCGCGACGCCTCCATGTTGGGGCGAAACGGCACGTCTCCTCAGCCTTCTCGTTCATGCCTCATCGGTCTTCCTCGGTGTCGTCCTTTCGTCAGCTTTTTCCCGTCCCAATGTCGATTCGTCCATTGCTGCTGCCGCCGTCCTCATCTTGTCCTGTTCGTCTCTCCCCTTCTCCCTCTCCTCGCTCGCTGCCTGTACAGATGCGCAGCTCTGACCGCCTCCCCTCGCTTCCCACTCCTCCTCTCCGCCTCCCCACCCCCTCCTCCATCCTCTCCTGTGTTGTGATTCCCACCTTTAGTGTTTATGTGCCAGCGAACACAGCCAGGCAGCCACGCAGCCAAAATTACTCATTAAATTAAGACACACTGAGAATAACATGTAGGCTATGTGCTGATTGCAAACCAACGTGTGCTAATGTACAGGCCTACAGTATTTATCGGTAATAGGCCTGTAGCCTATGTGTGCGTGCAGGCGCAGATATATGTAGCCTAGCGTAGCCTATTTAATTGACAGTCAATATGATATACAAGCCACATTATTGTTATTATTATTATTATTATTATTATTATTATTGTGCACAGACAGCCACTGGAATCAGTTTCTACGTGTTCAAAATAATACAGTAGCTAACAGTAGCGTTAATTTTCACAATAAAATTACTTTCTTGTTCACATGGCTGGTGTTTGGAAAAGTGTCATCCTATGGTCCACTTTTCCCATAATTTCCCTGA
>JAQFJA010000003.1:19590216-19602686 GCA_029874485.1 Naso brachycentron
ATCATTAAAACCGTGGCATCTTAATTTCTTCATACAATCTTTATCTGCTGCGAGGTATTTTTTATTACAAAGCATCAAAACACAGAATAGTGCAGAGCTTCAGAAGTTACGGCAGAAGTCAGTGATCTGTTGGTGGGTCAGTAAGTACAACCTCATGCAGTGCAGCCAAACATTGTTCCAACTCTCAAAACCTTGTTTTCTTTTCTAGGCGATCCCAAATTTTTCAAGTACACCAGGGGGAATTTCACATATAACTGATGCAAAAGCTGAATGTTCCATTTCCCAAATCACTTAATTTTTAAATATTTCACCTAGTGTAAACATTACAGAGCTTCAAACTGGTAAAGAATCCTTGGAATACTTCCAAAAAATGTGGAATAACAGGATTTTTCCAGCTTTGAGGTAAAATAAAAAAATGCAAAATGGATGTTAAATATACTTGCAATAATATTTCACTTTTTTATTGTTATTCAAGGCCAAAGAAAGAATGTGGTGGTCAACTCTGCTTTAAAATACAGCACAATTCATGTTCTTACTCTGATGTTATTGCCAAACCAGAAACTCTACGCAGAAACCAAGAAACAATGTTTTCCCTGGAATCTTAATGTGATCTGCACAGTTATAATTTTCTAAATATGTTGGTCTATGTGAAATTCAATGTGGGCTCCCCGTGCCAAACATTGTATTCCTAACTGTAGTTCAGGAAGAACACACCCATCGCAGACTCTGTGTGTGTGTGAGTGTTTGTGTGTGTATGTGTGTGTGACAAAGTCCAAATTCAAACCAGCTGTCAGTTTGTTCACCTCTCTTTACGTCTCAGAAAATACTTAATGGATGAGAAACACTGAGTGACCGCAGAGTGCTTTACTTCAATAACAAGAATCTCCTGTAAGAAAGTTAAACTCAGCCGAAAGTGAGCTGGGTTGTGTTTACGTGACCCGAGTGTTTTCTTTTCCTATAAATGTTTCACTCAGCCATGCTGGCGTTCCAGTGTCAAGCTACTTTCCCGACTGTATATGTTGATATACAACAACCCATATCAACACGGAACAAGTTCTGACTCATTCTCAGAGGTCAGTCAAACATTCATGTTGAAAATCATTAACTGGAGTAAAAAACAGTAAAGTAAAAGGACATGATGTGACAAAAATGGATGGAAAAAAATGCAGTGGAAGAAATATTTAGATGCTTTACTTAAAGGAACAACATGCAAGAATTTAGGTTCAAAACATTCCAAAAAGGACTGCAATTCTCAAGAGAATGTTAAGAAGTAACAAGTTTGACATTATGTTAAAGATGTCTGTTGTGTTGCAGAGATAATCTACTGACGATAGCATGCAAACAGCTAGCCCTGACTCCACCCTGTCTCATGATGCAACTACTACGAGGCAGTAGTGGGTCACTGCACCATCCAGTCTGCCTTTAGTCCCAGAAAACTAAGGTTTTCTTCACAGCTTTGGCTCCTGGCACCCAAGCCGGTCTCCTGCTCAGGTCTCTGAAATAGTGGGAGTACTGATGCCCGACCCTCTGACGCTCCTCTCCCAATGAACAACACTCCTGTCCCCACCTAAACTGACCATGTCTTTGTCCCTGGAGTCAGAGTCCTGACCAAATCTGCTGTAAGTCATCTCTGACCTCTATTGGTCTCTGAGGCTGTTTTCAGTGTGGGAGCAGCTGTGTTTCCCAGCAAGCCGCTTGTGTAGCGACCATTCCAGCATCACTTCCCTCCAGCGTTCCCTGCTGGGTATCCCCGCCTCTGGCCTGAAAACCCCCTCCTTCCTGAGCTCCTGTGCTAACAATGCAAACACTAACACTCCCCCGGAATGTGAATGTGTGTTTGTACTTTTTTTCTTATCTTTTCTTTTTCCGATAGTGAATTTCTTGCTATGTTCTCTTTTCTGTAGGCCCAGGCGACCCACACACACACCCACGCATGAATACTTTGCAGTATGCAACGTGAGACTCGCCTCCAGCAGTGATGTCTGCCCTCAGCCCTCCGGCACCTCTCCTCTGTGTGCTGCTGTGTGTGTCGGTGGCTCTGCAGCGCTCTGACCTGCGCCTGGCTTATGTGACCCACAACAGCTTTTTCTACTACTCCTGCAGCCAGGACCCTCAGCCCTGCAGCATCTCATCGCTGGCAGACTGCAGATGCAAGGACATCCAGCTGTCCACGCTGCACCGCCCCCAGTCGCACTCATCTCCTGTTTTCCGAATGAGACGTTTAACTGTTTGGTTCACGTCGCCGTTAAATGCAGCACGTCTGCTCAACAACTCGGAGGTGAGGCACCTCACCTTGATCCACTGTGGCCCTGGAGGGTCCAGAGGGGCGCCTTTCTCTTCCATCCCCCCACATTTTGCTGTGCAGCACCTGGAGAGGCTGACGGTGGTGAACCTGCAGCAGGGGCTGATTCAACCACGTCCAGACGCACACAAAGCCAAGGGCACAGACTCGAACACTGACCCGGACAGAGATAATGGTGCTTACCTGGACTCCAACAGATACGACATTGACAGTGACACAAACCTCGACCTGATTGGGGACATAAAGAGAGTCTCCTTTGCCTTATCCTCATCTCAGATCCAAGACATCTTACTGGGCAGGGAGGTGGGAGCGGCGTATCACGAGCAGGCCAGACTGGGAATCATCCACAGCTCTGTGCTGGAGTGGGGAGCAGCAGTCAAAGCTTATACAGTCCAGACACACATAGATAGTGACGGTGTGCTGCCCTTCCCTGACCTCCACCTACCAAAGTTACCGGAGACATCTGTCATTTATGTCAGCTTTGTTTACTGATAATGAGGAGGAAACAGGAGGGAGGGGACCCAGAGTTCATGACCAGCAAACACACATTATTTTTCCTCCCAAAATCAATTTTTGTTTCAGGTCTATGCTAAACCTCTAATTTATATTTTTTCTTAAGAATTGAAGATGAGAAATGTGAGATAAAGCAGTCATGTGTACTGACCGAAAACTGTTTACAAACCATCCAAATGGTTTTTAAGCCAGCTTTTGATGCAAAGCTACAGTATTTTTCCCCTGTATGTACAAAAACAGGAGGGATGTGGAATCTGTTTTTACATTTGTTTACTTGGTATAACTTCAAAGTAAAACACACTTTGGCACAAACGTGCAGACAAATGCAAATCAAAATGTGTGTGTGTATGGGTTTTGGGTTTTTTTAAGCTTTAATCATACTTTTCCCAAGTGGCCTGAAACTTTGCACAGCTGTTTATCAGCATGCTTGAACAAATTGTATCAACTAATGAGAGACCCTCTGAGGGACCAGAAAGCCCTGCCAACCCCCTCGAGCTGCAGCGTCCTTTGTTTCCAAATGTTGTTTATCTTAAAATATCGAAATGAAAGTGGTGGTTTACGCACTTGTTTATCCTCTCTACGGCACTTACGCAAAACATGAGCCTCAGCATGAAGTGCATCTCAGATTCGCACTCAATGTGATGCTGATAGTTTCCAGATGATTTTTCACGAAACAGAAATGGTGGAAAGATGCAGTGTCTCATGTGTGTTAATAATCAGAGACCCCTCAAATTAATTTTGAAAAATTCAAGAAATTAGTCCGCTTGTGCTTTAAACATGAGGGTAAAATGTGTTGGGGGGGGGAGATTCATGCTTCCAAAATTTAGCCACAAGATGGCAGCAGATTCTTTTGAGTGAAAGAGTGAGAAGCTGAGCAGACTGACAGCACGAGGAAGGAGACGGTTTATTTCTGCCTTTAATTTAAGTTATTAACAACTCTTTAAGAATAGTAAACCTCAGATTTTAAAAATGTGTAATGAAGCATCAATGCACTTTAAAATTTGTCAGAAATGTCATTCTTCAGAATAGAGGTACAAGAGTTGATAAACTATGACCATGTATTTGTTTAGACTTATTGTTTACAAAAATTTAAATAAAAGTCTTCACTTTGTTTACAGCAAAAGCAGAAATAAATGATTTGGGCTACTTATCATTGCTGCATGTGAATTCATTTGAATGATTTATGTTTTTTTAAACATATTATTTAATTTTTGTAGGCTACTTGATTTTTGAAACATAAATTATAGCCAACAAGAATTAGACTCATTTGACAAGTTCAAACCTCCTGGGTTTTTTGTTAGCCTATAAGGTGACATTTGTATATTAAATAATGATTGCAGCATGTTTCGAGACGCTGCACGCGCGCATGGCCTGCACGTGTGCGCATGCACGGTTACGTTTGTGAGTGCGTGTCTGACACCTGCCAGAGAGCCGCTGATTTGCATGGTAAACGTGCAGCACATCTTGTCGAACGCCGCCTGAATGCAAACTGATGTAGCCTGTTGATCCTGCACCTGAGTGGTCAACACAACACACACACACACACACACTGGGGGCAGTTACCGGGGATGTCCCCGGTGGTGGCGGTGAGGCGGTGGGCTGCTCTCCGTATGGAAACCAGGCTCAGAGGTCGGAGTGAGCCATGACCTCCACTTGGGATCATTTGAATATAAACTACGGCCAGTAAAACAAATTAATTACACGCTGAGTCTGACGCTCGTGATATACACACCTCTCTGAATGCACACTGTAAATATTGACGCCAGTCTGAAAAGGTGGACAGGCTGAGACTAAATCGGATTGATTTTCGGTGGGCCCTCCCTCCTCCGCGCCCCTCCAAGTGAGTCTTTAACCACGCTGCTGCCGTCTCCTCACCGGCAGTTTAGCAGTAAAACATTTTTATAATCAGACGTTATTGTTCGCCGCCTCCTTGTGGGTGATGCGCCCATGTTCATTTTTTAAAAGGGCAAATCAGCCATAATTCAGTTTATAAACTGCAGCGCGCAGGGGAGAAATGCCTGGATGAATATTCATTAGAGTCCGCCTGAACTGCCACGCTCGGTGATTCATTGGGCATATGTAAATATCATTCACTTTAATTGCCCCTAAACTGACTCAACATAATGTTGTCATTAGCAAATTATTACTTATTTGTGATACTAATGGTACGGTATGGCGCGCAGTGCCGGAGCTCCACATATATGATTGCAATTACAGCTCTTTTTATTCACAGTGACTGCGGCAACTGATGCATCTGCTGCGTGTGTGTGTGTGTGTGTGTGAGCGCGTGCGTGCGTGTCTCTCTGAGTGTGTGTGGCTAAGCTGCCAGTAATTAATTTCACTGACACATGCAGGGACTCACACTAAATACAAAAGACACACATACACACAAAATGAACTCGGTTTTATGGACATTTTTTAAAATGTATTTTAAATGCATCTGTATCATCTGGACTGACTTTAGAAAAATGAGGGATTTATGTCTTCCCTCAGACTTCCTAAATTTAGTTGGTATTTTTTAATCAATTTCATCAGGTCGAATCAAAATAATTATAAAACAGCTAAAAATAAAGTTACCTTAATTGATTTCCTTTATAATACGAATTAATTTGTGTTTAAATGAAACAAGAAACAGATCATCATGGTGGATAAAGACAAGAGGAGGGAGTAATTATCTGTTTGCCATAAGAAAATATTCAAATGTGAAATGCAAAATGTTTCTCTTCTTAAATAGCCGTGAATAAGATGACACTTTGCAATGCATTTTCTGCTACTGATTTGTGCATCAAAATTATTCAGATATTGTTGTTCTGATATTTAATTGAAGTTCTTTAAAAGTGCAGATCAATTAAATTTAGCTGGACTCTGCATAAAAAACCCTTGTGAATTAAAAATTTTTCAAAGTGGAACAATCATTATTTTGATCATGCACACAGGATTGTTTGATCATTTGCAAAACAATGTGTAGCCTATCTTCAATTTGCCGTAAAACATTAGGGAACATTTGGACAGAATAAAAGGCAAAAAAAAGAGAAAGATTTATCTTGCAAATAGTTTGCTCAGTCCTGATGTTACTGAATATTTAAATGCATACTGGGCCTTTGTTTAACTACAGAAAGTTTACCAAAATTACTTGAGGCGATCTTGCACACACTTCAGCCCCAAGTTATTGCTATTAAATAGTTTGTCTTGGATTCCTTAAAATCTCTTATACTATACTTTTTGGATTTACCATTGTGAGATTTATTCACACAAGGAAAGCTTCAGATTTCCAACATTTACCTCAATCCTCTGACTCTGAACTCTTGCATGACCCCCGTTCTGGCACAAGAAACTGTCGAATTTTAAAATAAACTACTCTATATTAAAAAAAAAAAAAAATCTCAACTCCCTGCTTGTCACAGTCCACACAATACGACACAGTTTGGAGTTGTTTTATTGAGGCAGCAGCAGTTTGAAACAACAGCCATGACAAAACAGGCCCACAAAACAGAGTGAGAGAGAGTGAGGGACAGGCAGAGACAAATAATGATGTGTGTGTGTGTGTCCAAGTGTGTTTGCGTGCACATTTCTGTGTGTGCATCTGTGAGAGAGTGCAAGGGAGCTAATAAAGTAATGTGATGGATGATCTCCTTTCTCCCAGAGGGACCAGCACCATGTAAATTGGCCCACACAATGCATTATGGATAAGGCAGTTGAGATTATAGCTTGTTAATGTGTCCCTCCCTCATCCCCTCCCTCTCCTCTCTCGTCTTGCATCTCTCTCTCTCACTCTCTCTCCCTCTCTCCATCCCTCTGCTTCGGCTCAGGCAGTGACATGGTCACCTCATTGTCGGGGTGTGTGGGTCTTTTAGATGCAGATGGAGAGGAACAGGAGCTGTACTGCAGCGATCTGCCAAGCTTAATGGAGTAAGTTTGTGTATATGTGTGCAAGTGTATATCATTGTGGGGACAGAGTCGTGTTCACACAGCCCCATCATACGAATCCATCTCCCATCTGGGGACAAAAACCGGGTCCCCACTTGGTAAAATGCTTAATTTTAGTTTAAAGATTTAGTTTTTGGTTTCATTTAGGATTGATGTAGTCTTCGGGGAATAATTAAAGCCAATGTAAGGTCCTGCTAAGACACAATAAAAAGATATCGTGTGTGTGTGTGTGTGTGTGTGCGTGTGTGTGTGCGTGCGTGCGTGTGTGACAGCAAGCCAACCACCAGACAGCCAGCAGAGACAGTCCATCGGCAGGGGCCAGGGCTGTGGACATATGTCTCCTCCCTCCTTCGCCAGCCCCTCACCCCCCTCAGTCCTCCTCGGAGGGTGCCAACCCCCAACAAGCTCCCTCCATCTCCCTTTAACTCTCCCATACTCCCACACCCCTCCTCTCCCTCCACCTTACAGGCCTGTCCAGGGACCTGTCAGGCCATCTGTTGAAGCAGGACCAGAGAAGAGGAGGAAATGCTACTGTAGCATACGAAGCTAGCCTGTCTGTTACTAAATAGCTGTTTGTGTGTGTGTGCGCGTGTGTGTGTTCTTTAAATATTTATCCAACAACAAGAAGTTCTTGTGTTTTAGGGCGAGTTTTTTTTTAGCCTATCTAAGCTCAGTCGTAAAGGACTAAACCATTAAAAATGGTGCATAGATATGTTATTAATGAGGAAACAGGACAATGTTTTCACTTGAATTTATGAACAATTAAACACTAACATGCATTCATGCATTCGTACATTGTAGGCCCCTTCAGACATGGAACTTGTGACTTCAGTCAACAACAACTTAACTTCTCTGTGTAACGTCTGACGAAACACCGCGGTGTGTTTACGTAAAAGTATTTACGGCTGTATCGCTTTCACCATGGCACACCTGGAAAAATTTAATTTTGTTTTCGCAGCAGCACAAGGTTAAACATCACAGTGAGAAATTCAAAGCACAACTTGTATCGTCTTAAGATCACTGTAAATAATGTATTACCTCAGTCATCTTCATGAAATCAGTTTGACATTCTCAAAAACACAAAGAGACAATTTAAAGCCTCAGAGAAGATAGTTCTTCTCATATCAGATTAGTCTACAAAAACTCTTTTTCTAAGAAGAAGAAACTTTATTAATCCCCTTGGGGAAACTGATCATCTGCATTTAATCCATTCTATTCGTAGTTAACCTTAACTACTCATACTAGGAGCAGTGGCCTGCCGCAGTACAGCGACCAGGACCAGGACCTTGGTCAGGGGCACTGACAGGAATAGTAACCCTAACATATGTGTCTTTGGTGGGAGGAAACCGGAGCACCCGGGGAAAACCCACGCACACACGGGGAGAACATGCAAACTCCACACAGAAAAAACCTGGATTCAAACCCAGGACCATCCTGCAGTGAGGCAACAGTGTTCACCACTAAGCCACCATGCTTGTGTACGTCGAGAGCAGCAGAGGTTGAACAAACCCTCAAACAACGATGGAAATAATGTGACCAACAGTCTCTCCCTCGAGTTTCATACAACAATGTTTCATATGTCTGAAAATGGCTTCTTTATGGTATAAGGAACGAAAGTAAGCTAACCATGTAATTAAAGCACCTGATTTGAGAATGTCTTGTAATTAGCATGTGTGGCCACAGAGAGTGCTGTTGGACAAAGGTTGCATACACTGACCTAAATGATGTTATAGCCAAAAAGCAATAAATCTTTTACTGAACATTTTCACTTTTTCTTTTTTGTACATAATTAGCTCTTTTTTTAAATTAGACTTCAAACTCTTAGCCATCTTCAAAATGTCTTTCATCACTTGCTAATGTAGTTTTGAAACCTGAGCAAAAAAGTCACATTCTGTGGAAAAAAAGCAGCACAATCACAAACTTTTATGGTTTGGAGGTAAAACCATCGACTGAGTGATGAGTCTATCTTAAAACCTGTGCTTGCTTGCTTTGTAAAATAGTCAGCAGGCATGTGAAACATATGCAGTCTGTTCTCAACTGGCCAACAACATTCAAAACCAGCTGTATGGTCCTTTAAGCAGTCTAATAAACAAGGGTACAGGAAAAATAGCTGAACGATCCCACTGAGATCTCAACACCTGCACACACTCAGCTCACACAAACAGCTGCTCAGATACAACACGATGTCTTCCCCTCTTTTTGGAACTCTGCTCAGAAGATCTGGTCTTTGTTTACTGCATGAACTTTATCATCAACAGGCACAAAAACCTGGTATGGTCAAATGATTTGCACAGATTTGCTTAAGCGTAACTTTGGCATTTCATGACCGTCCATTTCCAGACATTTGAATTCTTTTTATTCTGTCAAAACTAAAGTTGGGACATGCAAAAACTTTCAAAACCCCACAACTAAGGTGTCACCAACCCGTTCATTTTCGTTCATGCATTATGCATCCACATTTCTGGAGTAAATCAGCTCGAAAAATTGTGAAATCAAAAAGGAATAAGCAGATTTAAATTTTAAAGCCCTTGCACACTAGAGTTGCTACAATTATTTTCATTTCTGATTAATCCATGAATAATTTTCCATCTGTAAAAATACCTTCCAGTTGCTGTTTTTTTTTTTGGACAAACTGTTCAGTATCCAAACACATTCAATTTAACAAATATTAATCGCAAAAAGCAAGACATGCTCCCATTTGAGAAGCTGAAAAAAGGAAAACATTTTGCTTAATAAATTTAATACCAATTAAATAATTAACAACATTTGATAATGTGATTAATTATATGTCAATTCATTGATAATTTAAGCAGCTGATCATTTTAGTAACTGGGCAAATTTTTGACTGTCAGGGCCAATTATCAAAAACCATGAAAACGAGTTGCTGAGGGTTTTAATGGAGGTTTAAGTCTTGCAGCGTGCTCCCGACTTGGTACCTCTCTCTTGGGCCATCCAGACTAATCCAAGTGAGATAAGCCAGGTCTGGTGTGTGTGTATGTGTAGTTGTGTGTGTGTGTGTGCGTGCGTGCTTGCGTGCGTGCATGTGTGTGTTGGCTAGACCCTCCACGGCTGTGTGTGTGGGTGGCTGCCTCCACCCATTAGAACGGGTCATCTCTCTCTCATGGAAAGTTTTCACGGCTGTGGAGCGGATTAGGAGCCGGGAAAGAGAGGAGGAGAGAGAGGAGGAGAGATTATCTGGCAGGCTGGAAGGAGGAAGGAGAGAATCACAAAAAGAGAGCATTAGCATCTACACTTCAGCATTTGTTTGTGGTATGTAGCTGACACTCATCCAGAGTGTCGGATTTACAGTGAGAACAAATAAAGGAACAAGTGAATGCTGGCGTCTCATCACAAGTGGCCTTTATAACAAAGAAGCGAGGAGAGGAGGTCTGAGGAGTAGAGCAAGGAGAATGTTGGGTTAAAGAGAGACTATCCTAACACAGTTATAACTACATATGGCATAAGTGGTACAAACAATGAATGATCCATTTCACTTTCAGGGTGTATGGTAGAAGGCAATGAGTTTTACAGCGCAAATTCAGTTCAACTTTTTAAGTGATCATGCAGAAAGTTTGAAGTTAAAAACTTTTAAGATATTTCTGTTTCGGGTTATTGAAAATTACAAGTCAGCACTCTCTCAGAGGCTTCACAAAGTCATTTCAAAATTGCTGCTACCTCTTTCCCAAGGTGAGGAAGAAGAAGCATGTGGTCGCCATTTTGACAGTGATTATGATGACATTGCTGCTGTGGACGACTTTGTGGAAGTCCAGGATGTCAACCTCTCCAAAGAAGGGATCCGAATGCTCCATGACTACTTGACTAAGCATTTAAAGGGGACAGTGTGGATTAAGGAGAAAAAAAAGTGCTAGTTTTTGTTTTTCATTGACCACCTCTACTTTAGGCCATGGACTTATCAGTCACTCCTCACATTTTCACAGTTAGCTGTGTGTTCATGATTTTGATGGAGGCTGGACAGATATTTTACAGGATTTCATTCATTAACAAAAACAAGTCCACGGTATTGGCCATCAGCTTATGCCAGGCCAATTTTCTGCTAATATCTAAACACATTGCAAACACTTAATTGTATGTTTTGATACTCTGGGATAATGTAAAAACAACTCGACAAAATACATGATGAAGATATTGTCGCTTGCAGACATTTTAATGTGGAAATGTTACATCTCGTAAGTTTAACACACTTCAACACCTGTCAACACATCACATCACACAATCACTGTAAAAAAAACAAAGTGACGAAGCCTTAAGTGCCGTCATGTCTCGTCTATATTCATAATGAATTGCTGTGATGATGCTTTAATGAGAATATTTGACTTTCTTTATGGAATGTTTACTTCACATCTTCTCTGAATGGAGCCTGAAGGTGATTAAAACTTAAAGTGAACCAAACATTAAAGCAGACAAAGTTTCTCATTTACAATTAGACTTTGAACTACTGTCTCAACTGCCGTCTCTCTCATTCACACACACACGCACACACATGCACACACACGCGAGCAGCGCCAGCCGCCAGTTGGTCTTAAAGAGGCAAATTCCTCCGCAGCATTTTCTCAACATCGTAAAGCGTCTGCTGTTAAAGCTATGTTTTTTCAATCCGTCTGCTCTCTCTGACACTTCCAGATAACGCTGGCGTTCGGTTGATTTGGGGGAATTTGCACACCATATGCTGCTGTGTCAAACACCTACATTTAAGCGGGATATGGCTCTGCCTTCCCTAATAGCAGCATCATTGGAGCTTGTTTATCTAATGTGCCTGTTAATGTTATTTATTGGGAGTCTGCCCGCTATCTAGTTCCTCCGTGCATGCTAAGGAGACAGACATAAGATATGCAAATGCTAACGTTGGCCTAACTTCACGGCAGTAAAACAGAGCATTTGCATTTGATGTAGCACATAATAAACTGGTTATTAGCATTTTAAATGCGTCAAACAAACTTGAAAAATGTGGCCTGCGCTGGTGTGCTTTTTATTATTGCTGCGTGCAGTCAAAACACACATACACATGGCACACATGCCTTCAAACACATACAGAGAAGTGTGCATGAGCAGACGCATAAATATTAAAGCGCTGTACACTCGACAAACTGGTGTCACAAGGAAAAGAGTCACGGGAAAGACGACGTGTTTGATGTAGTTGTTTCTTCACTCTGTCGCTTTCTCTCTGAACGCCATAAACTTTCTCTCAGAGCATCAAAATGTGCAGACGATTCATTTCACTGACGATTCATCGTTCTAGTTCCAGAAAAGACGGTCTGATGATGAACAGCCTGAGTTAACAGTAACTGCTGTTGTCTCTGCGCCACAAGGCCTGCTGGTGATTCATTCATGGGACTATTGACCTTAAAAACTGTTGAAACACACAAGTTAACCTCTGGAAAACTGAGGAAAGTATTTACACAAGAGCAAATTCAACATAGTTTGTCACAAACAACTGATTCAGTACATACACAGAGTTCCTATTTACTTATTTAGCAATTACCATCAGTCAGTAACAACTATTCTTCTACACAAGGGAGAAGAAAAGACATTCAAACATGGCATTATGGTCCACATCATCAGCAAAGTTAGTCAAATGAAAAGAAGACAAAAAAAATCCTGTAGTTCTCTTGCTTTCTTAATGTTGCTTCAACATTATGCAGTCAAAGCAAATAATGGAGTAAGTAAGCAATTTTTATTTAAATGTAGCTGCACAATATTAGGCTGCTGG
>JAQFJA010000003.1:19623439-19634481 GCA_029874485.1 Naso brachycentron
CTTAAGATTGTACAGTCAAGATTAACTGCTGAGATTTGGAAATGCAACATTACAACAGCAAAGCATGGTTGGGCACTCAGGTTACAAACATACCAGCAACTGGGAAGAAAATTTTAAAGGTCCAGTTTGTGGGATATAGTGGCATCTACTGGTAAATTTGCAGATTGCACTCCCCACCCAAGCATTTGGAGTCCGCAAAACTTGCCAAGAAAAAGAAAGTTTTTGATTTGTCCAATCTTGGCTACTGTAGAAACATGGCAGTGCAACATAGCAGACTCCATGAAAGAGGACCCGCTCACTCTGATATAAGAGGCTCATTCTAAGGTAACGTCAGTCGCTAAACTCAACCCGGCTAACCGACTCCAAGCTAGCTTCTCTGAGATATGTTTTTGAAATGAATCATCACATTGCACCACTGCTGACAAGAAAGGGCTGTTCAAATTAAAGCTTAGTCTATTTTTTAGTTGGTTTCACTGAAGTTAATGTTTGGTTTTTGATTGGTAAAGTCTGAGATTTTAAGAGGCCCTGGCATAAATGCAAACTAAATGAACATATATAATCTTGCTGCACAAACTTTTCTTTTTGGCAGCAGTTTAAAGACACTTATGACACCTCCCCGACTAAAAGTGACTTTTCATCAGGCCTCATTTACAGCCTACAGCCATTCTAACCTTCTCGGCCATCATGATTCAGTTGGCAGCAGAAGTAGCACAATGGTTACACCTCTGCGCTCTCTCACTCTGTCCAGATGTTGCTTGACTTCCACATGCCAGATGACCTGATAAAAGCATGTCTGAAAAGGTCTTCAACAAAGAAACTCATCCACTTGGTCTGTCTCCGAGTATGTGGTTTGGCAGTGCAGTTAACCCAGGCGTTAGCCTGCTACCTAACCCTTCCCGGTAGCTGGCAGTGATGTTTAAGCAGACATTAGCCTCCTCCCTCTGGCCTGGATTCAGCTGGCATGCTCAGACCTCAGTGATGGCGCTGCCAGGTGGACTCCATCACAGTTGGTGGTTTTGATCAATATCAACGTTAACAACACCCAGACAGCTTGTTGGAGAACAAACAAACATGTAAATTATGTGTCAACACGATCTGATGTTGTGGACAGGGCTGTTGTTGGTGAAGAGGTCAAAGAGAGATACGCTTATTCCACCCCAGAGGACAGTGTGTGAAGCTGCGTGTGTAACATTTAAGTTTGAGTTTTTAGTTTGCATTTTCTAATAATTCCTATGGTAGGTCAAGGTGTCCCAGAGACAACAATAAAAACAAGCCCAAGCCAGAGCATCAGTGAGCAGGGTCAACCAAACACAGTAGCCCTGGAGCTGAGGAGGCATCCGTGCTATTCAAAGCAAAAACAGAAATCTAGGTTTACTGAAGCATCCGGGTTAAAACAACACTGAACAACAATGATCTCACCATGTTGCTGTGAGGACGGACAACCCCGGCCCGTCTGCAGCAGCTCCGTTTGGCAAAGCTCAGCCGGTGTGAACGTGGCACAGGCGAGGAGAGGGAAACACACGGGGAAAGCACAGCTCTAATTATAAACAGGCATTATCCTGGGTGTGAAACCAGAAGTGACAGCAGCAGTGGGCAGCCAGGCGCACACACACACACACACACACAAACAATGTCTGTATGGGCCAGAGTCATCATATGGACAAATCAAAACTGCTCTGGCTCAGTAATGTCTGGCAGATGTTAACGCTTTGTACTTAATGACTCCCTCAAGACCTCACCCAATCAGACAGGACACAGTGATAGGCCGGGGGATGTGTCTTCCGTGTGTGTGTGTGTGTGTGTGTGTTTGTGGTGCAGTAGGTAGTGGTGTGGTGGAAATGATGATCTCCACGTTCAGTCATGTCATTAAACCTGGTTGAACATCTGTAATATTTAAATCTTATGTGTTTCAGTTTAATCTGAGGTTTCAGATAAACCATTTAAAATGTGTGCTGCTGCTGCTGTGTGTTTGTGTGTGTGTGTGTGTGTGTGTGTATGTGGGAGAGAGAGAGAGAGAGGAAGAAAGAGAGAGGAACCCTTCTGCTACCAGAGAGTATAATTTCATGCTTGACTACTGCATATTTCAAAGAATAACTAGATTTTTATTACACATTACAGCAAAGTTTTGTAAAATAAAATGACTGAACTGAACAAAACAAGACATAAACACATTGCCACGACAAACTTGCTCACAGGAAAAATATGTGTGTTCTGCTGTTTCTTTCACATCTCCTGAAACTAAGCTGAAGTTTCATTGTGGTTATTTGTTAGTATTTTGTTTGTCATTTTGTCGTATCGTGGGTATGGTCCTTTATCTCTATGGTTGTAATAACAGTTGTAATAATACATGAAGTAACATAAAGAAAGATTTTTTTTTTTGTTAGCCTTCAGTATTATCCCCTTAAAGACTGTTAATGCTGGACTGGAACAGGTAATCACTGTTTGAACCAAAGTTATCCAAAACATTTGTAACACACAGTCAGTGTAAAGATTTGCTAAAACCCACAAATTGTTCTCTGACAAAAGAAGTGAAATGAGCTCCGTGCAGCAGTTTTTCTCTTTAGTGCACAACGTCATAAAAGCAGCAGTGCTCTGATATGCTATATTGAAAATGTCAGCAGCAGCAGATGTTGTGCTAATAGCCACTGGATGCTGCACTGGATTCTAGCAGCTGGTAACCATGGCACTAATGACCACCAGGGAGGACGGCCGTGCGATCCATAACACAGTGCAAGTCGAGTAGCAGCGCACGACACCTCATCGGAGTTTTGGGGGACAAAGCAACACATACGCCTCAGTTTATACTAAGTGAGCAAAGTAGCTGAATGGGAGATTTTAGCAGAGAAAGTTATTATTTGAGCAAGGCAACAGGATTTCTTACAGTATAGTTAGATTTAGAGTATTTTTATGGACATTTAGTTTTTTAATTAACACGTTTTTCTATGTCGTCAAAACTTGGCGCTTACAGTCACAATGTAACGGACTGTAAACAATGTCCTCAGAGATTTGGGTGTGTTACACTAGCAGCAGCTGCTTAAATGTAGCTTTGAGCCTCAAGCAGAGATGCTGTCTTCACTGTGACTCCAGACTTTCACATTTTATTTCATTTTCACACTAATAGTAGATCAGACTTTATAGACAAAAAGCTTTATGACACTGTCATGTAGCGTATGTGGTACTACTAATCAAGACCTGTGGATGGAAATCAAATCAGTGGAGCTGCTCTTTAACTTTGGCCCTTAATGTGGAAATGCTCACAAGGATGCCTTGAGAAAGAAAATTAAACCATTTGCAGGTAACAAGTAAGTAAATACTACAAACCACAGTGTACATTTGGTGTGTTTTCGTCGGTTACACCAGAAGCAGCATGCTTACTTCTCTAACCTATAAATTCTAACTTTCAATAAAAAATCCCAAACAAATTTTGTTGCCCCACCAAGAGCTGTCACTCACCCCCACCCCACACTCCAACTTTCTCCGTCTGTCCGTCAAACAGGAAGAGCGCCTTTCCCCACCTCCATCTGTTATCATCTCCCCTTCTCCACCAGTGCTGGGGGGTCGGTGGGGGCTGTCCACGGGCTGGTCATCCCGTTAGAGGCCTATTAACAGTCCCCAGGCTCTCCGCTGTGGCCTACTGAAGAGAAATCCATATCAATACCTGTCTGTTCTGCCTCCCACCGCCAGACATAGCCAGGCTGCCTGCCTGGCACAGACAGCACTGCATGGGCCTCCTGTCGACACACAGAGAGGATGGGGTTTCAATGCGATTGTGGCACTTGAGTGTGGACCTCCTGTCAGTCCTCCTGTTGCACTGATGGAACCAAATAGACAATGCAAAGTTTGAAAAAGGCACACTTCCAAGTCCTGTTGGTGTCTTTAATACCATCAGTTGTCTCTTTGGATCACATCTGGCCTGCAGAGTTTACAGCATGACACTTCCTCCAACAAGCTGAGCGAAAGGACGCCGCCAAGGTGAAGAGAAAGCGAGTGAGGGTGAAAAGCTACTTGAAAAAAAAACTGTGATGTTGAGGAGTTTGTAAAATATGCTGTAATTCACAATAAGAGAAACAGCGGAAATAATGAACAATAACCGTTAATTTATACACAAAATTTAAAATGTTATTATTTTTATTCATATTCTTTGACCACTTTATATCCCCTCTATTTATTCACCTGTTTCTTTATAGATTTGCTGATAATATTGATGTAAAATTTCAGTCAGATTATCATTAAATGATTTGAACTTTTAACCTTGTTACAATAACAGATGATCTTAGAGCCAGACAGACTATGATGCATAAAACTTCCAAAAGCCACTTTCCACTCTGCGCGGACTTTCATGCTTCTTTAAATTCTGTGAATAAATATTCAAATAACATTGTCTGTCAAACTGATGTATTTAAAACAATACATGTGTTGAGTCTGGAAGTCAGATTTTGACCCAGAGGTCCATTTAGAGGCTGTTCTGGAGCTTTTCGTCATATCTTCCTCAGTCCAGCAGATGCTTAAATTTATTGTTTTTCTGAACATCTGACCACTACTTTTCACACATAAAGTTGAGTTTCAGAGTTTGAAAACAATTTAACATCTACAACTGGGCAAAATGTATCTGCTGATGAAGAACACGTGGTTTGATCTAAAGCTCCTTCAACAACTTGATGGACCTGGAAAGTGAGATTGTTTCTCACATGTGCACGTCTTTAAAATACTCAAGCTATTGCGCTCTTATTCATAACTACATTATTAGTACTAATATTTAGATTCAGCCAACCCTTGAATTCATTTAATGCTGAATATTGACCTGCAACTCTTGAATCTACGAAATTTCATAAGAACCAAATTAAATTTTAAAACAATTTAGCTGTTTGCACCTGTATTTTCGGCACAAGCATGCACACTTACATTTTCATCAGATCATGCTGTAATTCAAATTTTTGCTCAGTTTCAAACAAACAATAACACTGGTTCCACTTATTTGCTATAAAAAAGTGAAAGAAATTTAAAAAACAAAAAAAGCAAAAAAAGCTGTCAACAGTTACCAACCACACAGTTATATTATTTCATTTTTCATTTTCTTATACCTAAAATTACTTTGATAATTGATAATATCACTTATAATATGTCAATCACCACCAGTCACATGCATTCAATCTCACTGCTCTGACCAAACACAGCCTTTCTTCAATCTAATCAATCATATCAGGAGGAAGTTTTAAACAAACATGTCGTGTGTGTCCATCTGTCTTGATGTTAGCAGAGAATAGAGGTCTGTTTCCTCATTAGCAGCTTATTAACAGCCCCGGCCCAGCAGAGAGCACTCTCTCTGGAGGACAGGGGCCCAGGGGGAGGGTATTCGAATGGCACAGGGGGCTTTGTTTCTCGGTCTGGCCTCCCAGACCGGCCCCCTCTCCGGGCCTGCCCGGGGGACGCTCTGTTATGCATGGAGAGGATAAGCAGAGCCAGAGGAGAGGGACGGAGAGAGGAGGAGAAGGAAGGAGGGAACTGGGAGGCGATGAAGAGTTAACTGGAGGTCATCCATCAAACCTGCTGTCAATTTTCCCACCTCCTGCAGAGACTCAGACAAGGAAAGAGATGGATTAAATATGGCCAGAGCAAAACCAGACCTCAACAACTTGGAGTCATATTTAAATTATTACACTTACCAAGAGGGGAAAAAAATGTTCATTTCATTTGCGATGTTGGCATTGCAACGAAATGTGAATTTTTGGATATCAGTGCTGTAATTATAATCTCGCCATTTTTTTAATGTCAGCAAGCCAAACTAACAACTTCCACTTTCTGGTAAAAGGTAGTCAGCCGAGCTTGGTGGCTTTATGAGGGAATTGCAAACTTAATAACACAATTGCTCGTCCCAAAGGTTTAGTGTTGTGAGGGGACAGATATTAAAGGGGGAATTCTACAAATTTTATCCCAGGGGTGATTGGTAAGTTCAGGGCCTTAAGTAGATGCAGATGAGTTTTATAGCTCTTGTTTCATGCAAGTGCAGTTCAACTCTGAGTGATTATACAGAAAGTTTGGAGTTAATAACTTTTCTGGCATTTCTGTTTTAGGTAATTGAAAATTGCAAGTCAGCACTGGCAGAGAAAATGGACATTAGCCTTCATGACACCTCTCGTGCTTTACAGTCTGTTTCCGGGTGCAGTGAAATGTCACTGTACATTGTAGAAACAATTTTGTAACTCCTCTTCTCTGCTTGTTCTCACGGCTCAGGGCTACATTAGCTACTAGCTCACCTAAAATTCAGTTGAGATGCACTGTGGCAGGTCAGTAAGATTTTGAGAGTCAAGGAAAGTGTGCTAATATGTTATCTTGTTAAATTATGAGGAAAATCAACTTGTTTTAATAAATTTAGGCCATAGGGTAATGACGTGCACCAATCTGTAGCACATAATGGATATTTAAAGAACGCCACAACATTTGAGTTCTAGTTTCTGCAGAAAATTGGAGAAGAATTTAACTCTTAAGGAATATTTTGTTCTAATGTTATATTTCTTCTTTGATCACTCTGATTTGACCCCTCTGAGCACACTGATAGCTTTAACAATACCTTTAAGAGAGAATGAAGCAATTCTCTGAACTGTTTTTCGTCTCCAGATTGGAATACCACACATCTGTTCAGTGTGTGTTTGTGCCATCCAGACATGTGTTGACCTCAGATCAGATCTGGACCCTGCAGGTCTCCTGGTACTTGTTTGGTTTGTACCAGCGGTCAGAAAAACAGAGTTCAGGTCTCTGTTGATCACACCCATGCAGAACCCATCTGTTCAGTGTGCATTACTATAAAGGCGTACTATTGTACTGCATGTGTACTACATACAGAAAGACAGGAGACACACAGACAAAAGCCCACAGGTGCATGTACGTAGTATGGTTGTACATACAAGCACAGATTTTTACAAGGATGACACTATCTCTTGCTAGTTAAGCGTCTAATTACACAGTCGCTCTTGTATTTACAGAACTGTGGAAGTGAAAGGCAGATGACCCAAGCTGGCAGTTCCTCACAAAGCTTTATGGAGCTCAGTAAGGCAGCTGGTTAGCAGAGGGCCTGAGTAGGAGGAGGGAACTGGCAACAGCTGGTGGAATGAATGCGAGTAGTTAAACGCAAATCCTCCAGAGGCTCGAATGTTTGGAGGAATCACCTGAAGGATTTTTTGTAATTCCTGCACCATGAAGAGACTCATCATTTGCTCACCTTATAATGCCTACAGCCACTAGGGGGCTTTCTAACAGAAAAACGGGAATGTCCTTCTCCTTAAACCTAAAGTTTATTCAAACTTTACTTTTTGTGTAGGCTCTCGTCTGATTCTCCATCCCCACTGCTTCCCCTCCCTCTGCAGGCCACCCCTCCCTTACCAACCTGCTTTGCAGGCCCGGAGGCGCCAGCCGCACCCTGTCCCGTGCAGTCTCCCGCCGACCCGCTGAAGACCGTGAAATCAGCATGATTAATAATTATAATTATTGGCAAACGTGCCAGCTGCTCTGTGGCAATGGGCACCTCTGATTTATGGTTCTGTAAACGCAAACAGTCATTGTCCATATTCAGAGAAGAAAGGAGGGAAGGCAGGAGGGGAGACGGAGACAGACGGGGAGTTTTGGACGCCTGCCCTCAAAATATGATTTTATCTTCGAAAGTCAGCAGTCCTGTCCTGCCCGCATTGTCCTCTGTCCCTCCCTGCTTGCTTCCAACCATTCGTCTCTTGTTCGGCTCATGCTCTTCACCTAGTCTGTGCTCCATGGAGCATTGCTTTTTGATCTCAGTGGGCTTCAAAGGAGTCTGGGGCCGCAGGGTTTCAAGCATTGTGCACGCAGACTGCCAGCTTTATGAACAGCCTATCGTTTGCATTGTGTTACCACGCTCTTAGCTTTCAGTGTTGAGGTGTGTGTCCACAAAGCTGCATGCAGAGGTTAGAGTCCAGTAATGACGTAGGAGAAAATAAAAAGCTGTCTCTTCAAGATCATCAATTATCTGGGAATAATTAGATTTTTCTCATCCAATAATAAACTGGGTTACAACCAAGAGTCTGTCACAAAGTTGACAACAGGAGTTTACACTTTTTATTTGTGTTACCTGCGTGTGTGTACGTGTGCGTGTGTGTTTATGTTTGTGTGCGCTGACTGATGGAGCTGCACAGTCTGTTCATCAGGCTCTGGGGGTCTGCTGATGTGTCTATCATTGATAGAACGAGACTATGGATTACCTCGCTCATTAATCACCATCAATGTGACAGCTTGTGCACACTCACTTACATAGACGTGTGTATCATACACATGCCCGGATGCTAGCTTGCACAAGAATGCCTTCATGCAAACACACACTCTCTCTCTCTCTCTCTCACACACACACACACACACACATTAATCTCTCCACACACAGGCAGAGTAGTTGTGACAGCTACTGGCCACCAACCTGTCCGCAGCCTAATCTCATTAGGGTCCTTCTGGCATCTGGGCCTGTTCTGCTGAGGGATGCTCTATGATGGAGTGAAGAAGACAAGGCGTTCAAGCGTATAATAGATGTCTAAATCACTTGTCCTCAGCCAGCACGTCTTCTTGCTCTATCATGTGATGCTCTGGAAATAAACTCTTTGAAAGATGAGATGTAGGGAGACAGAAGTTAAAAAAGATACCTGCAATGCTGTGAAGTTTAAATTCTAGTTGCTTAAACAAAGCAGCAACCTCTTGGCAGCAGTAATAAACTGCATGTAACTGTGGCAGGCGGAGGCACAGTGACACTCATCACACCTGTCTGCCACTCTCCAGTCTGCTGCAGGCCTGGCCTGTCCTGTCTGGGCCTGGAGTGCAGTGTTGTACCTGTCAGTGTTGTGCAGATGGGCTCCAGCTCCCCCAGGTACCTGGGCTAAATACCCGTCATTAATCACCACATAAAGCCTCCCCAGCGGGAGATGCCCCAGGTTAGACCACATCAAGAAATAAATTGGCTGAAAAATGGCTCTGGACGAAATCTCCATCCCTGGAGAGGAGAGGAGAGGAGAGGAGAGTAGAGGAGAGGAGAGGAGAGTCTGAAAGCTGCCTTCTCATTTCCATTAAGTGATCTGTCAGTGCGTTAAGTGACATCATCATTCACTTGGCCCCTAACGCGTTCCCGTGGTGCTGACAATCTCGGCTGTTTGCTTTCAGATTTGCACACATTCATCTTCTTTATTTGCCAAAGTGGCTATGCTTAGATGGAAGGCTGAGCTTTAACACTGAGTGTGGGAGCCTCCAGGTCCATCAGGCTTTGAATAAACACTTAGATAACATGAAAGTATCAAGACATGAAACTCAGATGGAGAAAAGATGCAGACGGATGGAGACTATTGACTGAAGTTTTTCAGTTAGTGGCTATTTTTTGGATTCATTTTCCTATTTAACCTTTAATAATTTTGGTCATCTTCTGACAACTTAAAACTGCTTTATGTTGTAAGTTCAGATACAAATTCCCCTAAAGTAATCCATATTAATTTTCCTGTGACCATCCTTGAGGTCATGACTCAATCTTAAAACAACATTGCTGCGGGGCTCACACTGATTTAGGGGCCAATAACATCAGAAAAGCTAAATTGGGAAGCTGCCCTCTGTAATAACAGAAGAGACACCTGTCTTCTCTCAGCAGTTAATCAATCAGTCAATCAAAATGCACCTGCACAGCATGATTCATCTAAAAACATTCAATAAAATGAGGAAGAAAAGACTAAAATCAAAACTGTTAAGCATGAGATAAGTAAAAAAACACAAAAAAAACAGAAAACAACAGTAGATAAAAGCACAGGTGAGGTCAAGGGCGTGTTGTAGTCCAGTGTCTCAGACTTGTCCACCTCAGAGCGGCGTGTCTGTCCAGTCTTATGATTAATGACCGCTGGGATCCACTCGGTCAGCCACTGAACCTCTGCTCTATTGACACTGGTCCACCTTTCATGAGTGATTTCTGCAGCACCTCAGGGCGTCACAGAGACTTCAGTAGTTGTCTGCGCTGAATGGACATCTTGTGTCAGAGCTGAGCTGTCACATTATTGCTGTTGGTTTATCTATGTAAACTTTTGTTACTTGTTTTTTATCTGTATGTTTTTATTGCGGTGACACTTTCCAAATTCTCATTCTGCATCTACTCAAGTACTTAAGTACAATTTTTAGATTTGCTTGCATACTTCACCATATTTTAGAGGAAAATCTTGTTATTAAATTATCTCTGTAACTTTTATTTTGCATATTTTGCCAGTTGTGTTCCATATCAGACACATCAGCTTTTCTATTGAAGCAAAAAATTCCTCCTAAGATATTGCATCCATAAAACTTTATGGAGCTGTAAAGTTTTATTTTCTTAGTGAAAGTGGAGAAACAGCTGCCTGTGCAGTGGAAATGTTGCAAAATATTTTCAATGTAAAACAACTTGTTTCAAGAATTTTCTAAAATTAACTTTTTTATTTGGGCTATTACAATGCAGAAATCTACCTTTGCAGCTCCTGCTCCAAGATACAGATGCTCTTTTCTCAAACATCTGCTGAATGTGTTGGTTGGATGGTATTGCACTATATTGCAAAACAAGATTTATAAAACTGTTGAAGGCAGAAAAGTCTTAATCAAATGGAGGTTTTTGCATGTAAAACAATTCAAAACTTTCTAAAGTTACCTGATTATTGATAATCCATTAATATGTTGCTTGTAACACTTAAAAAAAAAGTAATTCTGAGTCTGCTGTCAAACAGTCCACTGTGGAAAAGTACCTTTAGTATGAGATGTCTATTAGATACATCATTGCAGATGTTATAATGTGTCACAGCATGAAGCGCCAACATTAATGACAGCTCTGTGGCACAAAGTTCACTGGAAGGCTCATCAGTGAGCCTGCAACACGTTATGTGTAACACTCGTCCCGCTTTGACATGAACTATGCCGGGACTATTAGTGTAAAAAGAAAGGCTCCTGACTTTTTTTTTTGGTGTGTGTGTGTGTGTTATCAGCAATCTCAGAATCTTTTTACCTCTGAAGGAATGTCACCGCAACTTTAGCAAATCTTAAAC
>JAQFJA010000003.1:19642677-19660206 GCA_029874485.1 Naso brachycentron
TTTGGCCTGTCACACAATGTTGCCAACTTAGTGATTTTTTCATTGGATCTAAAAACTTTTAAAAACCCCTTTGGTGTTTTTTTTTTCTTCTAAAAAAAGCCCCTAGTAACAAATCTTGCTCTCTTTAGGAGAGTTGCCAATACTTTATAGCTCCTCTGGAAACTTTAATTTTGTGTTGATTGTAGCGGCGCATGTAGACAAAAACGGTGCTGCTTACTGTTGTAAAGGTCTTGTCTGGTGCGGGCATTTGTTTTGATAGTGAAAACTAGCACGCCACCCATATGCACAATGCCAGATTGACCATAAGCACTGAATATAAAAATTATCTCGAGAAAAATATCCTCATGCTTCCAACCATAGACAGTAAAAAAGAGAACAGTCGATTGATTGTGCTTGTAAAGAACAAATTGTGTCCTCTGGTCCGTATGCCGTAAAGGTTTGGTGGCACTTCTGCTGACTGAGCAAACTGAACAAAGGCATTATAGAAGACAGGATATTAATCTTCAGTCCTTGGCCGTCAGTCTCATTTGTCGATGTAGATACGATGTGAGGCGTCAGTTTTAAATTTAGACTGCTCTATTACCAATGAAAAGTTCCTTGTAGGGACTTTAAATAGTGACTGTGATTCTCTGGACTGACAGTGTTCAGTGAGTGTATGTGAGCAGCAACACCTTAAAGATGGTGTGGGCAACGTCTGGAAATCAAGCTAGCTGTAGCATGAGACTCCTTTGGAGGCAGCTCCACTGCCCCCTCCCCTCCCTGCTTTCGCTCCAGCTTGCGTTTTATTTAGTTTGTTGTCGCCCTCTCTTTTAAGGCCAGTTTACACCAAAGATTCATGACAAGACAAAACGATTGTAAGAAAAGCTGCTCGACTCAAGCCAGCTGCCAGTGCCTCCTGCAGAGGTCAATCATAGAGCGTAATTTACGTCACTTGTTTCAACAGCCAATCAGCTAGTAGCAACATCACCTGTCGCTATGAAGCGCAGCGTAGACCAGCCAATAGGAACACGTGCTTATTGAAATTACCATGATTGGGTGAAAATCCTGTCATGGTTTGGGCCAAGGAGAGGTGCAGAAGTCTTGTGTTCTTTCAGACCACCCGAATTATGCTGAAAGATTATTCTGGAATTTTATAGCGATGACACCAAAGATAACAGCTAACCCCAACTTTAAATCAACCAGTCATCAGCCTGACAGGAAGGTGAATAAGCATATCAATCACTTGTTTGATTATACACCAGTGAAATCATAATTATGAATAATATTTTCCATTTTTGCTATGTACCCCAAATATATCCTGCTTCTTCCTACAAACTGGACCTTTAAAAAAGAGCAGATAAAAAAGATAAATTTCATCTTCGTTACCAATTACCGGTTGGAAAGGTGAAAAAACAAAGCCACAATTCACACCCCTGAAATGCTGAGCATCTTACTACAGTGCCATAAACAAAGTTTGGCAAGCGGTCAACTATGAATTGGTATGCAGAGACTGCAGCACAAATCTTTCCTGAAATAAAGAAACACATCCCCCACTTCTGCCTTTTTTCCTGTTCTGGAAATGCAACCACATTTTTAACAGAGACCAGTTAAACCAATTCAGTTGTGATGCAAATCAAAAATAAATCAGAGTCCAATTTGTTTAGTTGTTGTATAAATGTTTGCCTCTGTCTCACTTTGTTTTTTTAAAATACTATTTTCCTACTTTCATATTACAAGAAAATTTGAATTAACTATAGCAGAATAGAATAAAATATAGTGCAGCTGATGATGTGTGCTGTTGATCACTGCGTTCCTCAAGTATTTCTCTGCTGGATAGAAACACAAGTACGCAATATTACATATGTAGTAAAGACTATGGACACACACACACACACACACACACACACACACACACACACACACACAACAGACACACAGAATTAAATCAGTGTAGAGCTTGGCACTTGTACCTCCCTGGCCCCCAACCCTGCTGGCTGATTCAATTTTCTGGGCAGATCTGCCGACAGTGACCGCTAACATTCACCTTTAGATGGAGAGAGGGGGAGTGGGGGGAGGGGGTTGGCAGGTTGGGAGAGGTAGAGAGGAGGTGAGAGAAAAGGTGACTGTGACTGCGTACTTTTAGAGTTAGAGTGGGTGTGTGACAAAGGTGAATGCCAATACTATTCCTAAAGGGAAGGGGATGGGAGGAGAGTCTGCCAACACTCAGCTTTACTCTGGAGAAACAGAGTATGAATACAGGAGAGAGAGAGAGAGAGAGAGAGAGTAAAGTGTGGTTCATGTCTTCTGTGTGACTTTCAGGGAAAAACTGAATAAAAACACTTAGGAGCCGGTAGCATTGTTATTATGTTATTTTTCTGGCTTTGCTTTGTTGGTGTAATTGATGTAGGCTTACAAACAGTAATATGTCTTTCGCGCCAATGTGATTCTCATAAAAATGCCAATATTCCAGTAAAAGCTGAGGGTGCTCTGAGATCTTTGTTTAAGGAAATACATTTTGTTTTTATTTTTTTCTTAGAATCTGAATCACAATTGGTTTTATTTTCCCATAAATTACTTTCTCTATATACATTATATATACACAATACGTGGATCATCCATGATTTATCTTGACAGTGTGAGTTATGTATCTCAAGCAGGATGCACACCGACAGTGACAGTACATGATGATATGAAAATGTTTGAATTGAGTATTTTTAACAGTTAAAATAGAGTCTATAATGTCAGTAAGAGGAAGTTTTGATGATAGATGTTTATTGACACTGTATGAATGATAAGAGTTATGGCCTGTTGGAGAAAACTGGTCCTGTGCTTGGTTGTGTTGGTGTACAGTGTTCTGTAGCGCCTACTGGAGGAGAGAAGTTCGACAAGTTGTGGTCAGGGCTCTGCAGAAATGTTTCCTGCCCTTTTCCTGACTCTAGAGATGTGTTCTTCCTGAATGAAGGCAGGTTGCCACAAACGATTTTCTCTGCAGTCTCGTCAGTTGTATTCTATTTCTTTCTGTTCAGTTGCTGATTTTTTTGTCTCAGGCATTTAACATTTCAAATGCATGTAGCACTTTTAGTTCTGATGGAAGTATTGCTATAGGAATGTTATTTACCCTGAATTTATCAGAAGTTTTTTTGTTTGCATTAACAGAAAAAAAGGTAAAATTGCGTCAGCCACGTATCTTTTGCTGACTCAGAGCAACTTGTCTTGCATGCATAAAAAAAGAATAATGATGATGTATTGATAAGATCACACTGATTGTTGATGCATATGATCGATGGGTAAAGACATGATTTAAAGTGATTTTGTCACAAGATTCATAAATGGTGTAAAGTCTAGTTTTTGTGTTTTTAACAAATATTAAAATTGACTCACCAAGGTTACATGCTTCTGTGACGAAGGGGAGGTGTTTGAAATTTCCCTCCATTCACTTGAATCGTACTTAAAAAATATCATAAAATAAACAATTAATACAATTCAATGAGCCTATTCAATACCAGGTGTTTATTTTATTTTATTTTTTTTTCTTGGAATGGTCTTGTTTGTTTTTTGTTTTTTCCCCCTAAAAGTGTTTGTATTAGCTAGTGCTCATGGATCTCAGAAGATTGAATGACTGGATCTTTTTTTTTTTTTTTGATAATAATTACACAAATACCAAACACTAAAATAACAAATAGAAACAGATCATTTGACCCACTGGTTATTTAATGTATAGATATCATGGTGTGTTTGAAACTTTCAATTTTAAGTGCATTATATTTTAGCTTGCAGCTTTTCAGTTTCACCTCCCCTTCGTCACAGAGGCATGTAACCTTGGTAAGTCAATTTTAATATTTGTTGAACACACTGAGAACTAGACTTTACGCCATATATTGAATCTTGTGACAAAATCAATTTAAAGCTGTCACTGGCAAACATCAATAACTTTTTTGTGTTCTATTTGGAAAAAATGTCATAATACCCATAGACAGCTATTAGTAAGTGACTAGGTCTGAGAGTATCGCAATATGTCTGTGTTTTCTTTTGCCCTCGTATTTGTGAGTCTATAAATCCTCATGCTTCTGTTATCTTTGCTCAACCAGTTTTCTGACCTTTCTGTCCTGACTGGTGCGCCACGCCGCGCCTCTTAGCAAAAGGCTTCTGCCGACAATAGTCTCTGTAAACGACACCAACAGCGGGCTTGAATCGAGCTGAGAAGGACCAGTTTACACCGCTGCAACTTCCGTGTATTTGTGAATCTTTGGTGCAAGCAGGAGAGAGTGACAACAAACGAAATGAAAAGTGAGGCGAAGCAACAACAGCAAGGGGAGGGTGCAGCAGAGTTGCTTTCCAAGCAGTTTCATGCTACTGTTACCTTCATTTACAAATGTTACCAACTACAGCTTTAAAGTGGAAATGAAATATGGAATAATATTAATGCAGTTTATTTGATTTTTACCTAAGGTAGGATATGGCACCAAATTCAAACTTTCTATTTTTTATAATATAGCTGGAAAACCAGATAATAGTTCACTCTTTCGCCAATAGGGCGCAGCCATCTTCAGACACGCAAAGCGGTGACGTCACGTCTTATGGTTCTGCTTGCGGGGGACTTACTGTCAATTGGGGGGACATAAGCTGCAACGCTGGTTCCCAGCTGTTTTGACTGCCGAATTTGAGTTTTGGATTACTCATATGGACATGCAAACACGAGAGAGGAACCATTATGAAGTTGGTGAGAAGTAAATGTGGTAAAAAGTTATTTTTCCCAGGCGAGACTAACTTTGTCATCTAGTTTAAAAGCCAGTTTTCTTTAGGATGAGGGAGCTCTTCATTTCCAATATAATGTTAACGTACTACGTTACTATGTCACTTTAGAAGGAGCAAGATCTTGGTGGTGTCAAGAATAAAAAGACTGTTTTTGTTCACTAACAAATGGATGGGCGCATGTTTACCAACCCAAACCGACAGCTTGATTAGGCTAACGTTAGCTACACTAGCTGCTGATGATCATGGTGACATTAACTGTAAAGCTGGCTAACATTAGTAATTTAAATCAATGTTGTGAACCAACACCTTGGTGGAGTCAGTAGGTGAGTGTGATTAACTTGTCTCCATCAAGGTTTTGGTTTACAACATTGATTTGAAAGATTAACATTAACAACTATAATATAACATTATTATAATGTCAGCAGCTAATGTAGCTAACATTAGCCAAGCCGTTGTTTTGGTTCAGGAAACATGCGTCCATCCATTTGTCAGTGAACAAAACAGTCTTTTTATTCATAATGTGAAGACTCCACCAAGATTTTGCTGCTTCTAAAGAACATAGTAACACAGTAACGTTAATGTTATTTTGGAAACGAAGAACTCCCTCCTCATTAAGAGATGATAAAGTTAGTCCTCCCCACAAGCAGCACCAGAACCACTCCAGTGATGTCACCGCTTAGCTTGTGTGACAATGGCTGCGCCCTAATGGTGAAAGAGTGAATTACTATCTGGTTTTCCAGCAATATTATAAAAATATAAAGTTTGAATTCAGTGCCATATCTTACTTTAGATAAAAATCAAACAAACTACATTCAAATTATTCCATATTTCATTTCCACTTTAAAGCAGAAGGCATCGTTGATGCTTACAATGCCAGGACAAAGGGTCGCATATTGCTGCATTGAATGTAAGACAACATTTTAATTATTAATTTGACTGCCATGCCCTGATATGAGCACTTAATTTGTGTGGCTATCATTAAGTCTTTTTGGGATGCTTTTAAAATGGTTTCCAAGAGAGAGAGAGAGAGACAAGCAAAGCTGTCAGTGCACTCAGTGACACCTAAAGTGTGTGAATTTTGTGCTCTGCTGTTGGTTTAATACCTTGTGTCGTCTTACTATTCTGGTATATAATTACTGTAAATCCAACAGCTGAGAACGTGGGCATTTATGCTGTGAATTGTGAAAGGAGTATGGATCATTAGGGTGTGTGTATGTGTATGTATGTGTGTTTGTGTGTGTGAAGGTGCAGTGTGTCCATATTGAATCCAAGCAGAGGAGATGGATTGATAGACAGACTGATAAGCGTACGTCAAAAGGTTCAGTTTCATAGCCTGCTTGCTTTTAGTGGTTGTATATAGAACTTTGGGTATTGTAGTATTACCCTGACAACAGAAAAATATAAGCAAAGTTAAGAGACAGACAGAAAGAGAGAGAAAGCGAGCAACGCAAACCATTGTCAGCTGTCTCCAAGTGCCTCTCCCCATTGATTTCGAGTGATCATTGTAAATGCTCGTATCATCATTGATCAGACATAAGCCTTTCCAAGTCTCAGCCTCACCCGCCGCCTTTGGCAACAGATGACGTCAGTAAGAGCTGATTGGCTGTTGAAAAAAGAGACATGCCTTTCTCTCTAAAACTCATCATCTCTGCTTACAACAGTGTCTGCAGGCGACAGCGTCAGTCAGCTTGAGTTGATGGATCAGTTTACACCTCCGTAACTTTCCCTGCAACCGTTTCGTCTCAATCTTTGGTGCAAAGTGAATTTAAGAGAGAGAGCCACAACAACGAAAATAAAACACGAGCTGGAGCAAAAACAGGGAGGGTAAAGTGGAGTTGTTTTTTAGGAGTCTCATGCGACAGCGTGCTTGAATTCCATACGTTGCTGACCTCAGCTAAGTAACATCAAAGTATTAACTCTAAAATATTTTCGATCTTCCACATCCACAGCAGGTGAACGAGTCAAGAGAAGCACTTGAAGAATCCACCGCTGCTTCTCGTCTCTCCTCTAAAATGATGTGAGGGGGCACGTTCATGTCAGAATGTATGATCACTTGAACAAGACTGAACATGATGATGACATTCCTGAACAAACAGAACTCAGAGAAGCAACGCCTGCCTAGATCACATCAGTGCAGTTTTCCTGCTATCCTGCTATCTGTCAATTACCCACTGAACTGGATTTTTTTTTTTTTTTTTGGCTGCACACATCTGCTCTCACTTGGTATCACTCTTTAATACACAATGAACGCGTTTAGCCTCCATAAGTGACTCACCAAACTTTCAACTGACTCCAAAGCCTGGGGGCATAGGGCCTGGTTCATGAGGCATGTGCTCTACAGGGTAACATACTATACAAACCTATTTATCACCAGATCAAAGTTTTTAGTTGTTCAGTGCTTTGTTTTATGAAGTAAAATACCAAAATATGTATGAACTTTGCTACAGTCACAACCAGGATGACTACATTTCATTTTTCACAAACTGCACTGTTTTTTTTATTTGCAGTGAAAAACTGTTGAGCTTAGGTTGGATACAAGTTAACATGTCTTGTAGAATTTGCACTTCATCGTCACAGCCCAAAGTTGGCTGGGAGCAAGAGTTAATTTAAAGCCTGCAGGGATGCAACTGCAGGCTGCATGTGGAAAGACATGAAGCAGGAAAGAACTCAAGGCAGCTACATTTACAGAAATGTGCTTTTCATGTACCGAAGAGGTGAAGCAGACTGTTTCAAAAACTGTGAGATAGACCTGTGCCACACCCAGAGGTGTGTAACAGTTGGCAGAGCCTGGATAAGTTTTCCTTTTATCATAGTGCTGTGCACTGATTCAAATTTAAGGCTACACTTAGTCTTCTAAAATTATTATGTAGCCTATGAAAAGAGTTTTTTGGTTAAGGAAAAGCTGAAAACCAAAAAGGCCTGTAGACAGTTTAAATATTGATTTCATATGATGCATTGTTAGTTTCACATTGTCTCTACATTCACCTTCAGATCACTGATTCTCAAAATAAATTTGTCTTTTAGCTTTTGTGTACTTGCATTTTTAAGCTATGACTAATAACTGTTAAAACATGAATATCATACAGCACAATTATTGTGTATTTATGTTGAAAGATGATGACGTTCAGGAACTGTATGTTGTGGACTCAGGTGCTACGTCTGGAACAGTGACACAGAAACTGCATCTCCTAACACTGAGACAGAGGAACAACCAGACATACACAAGCTTTTCACTGCTTCATTTTAACACAACAACTCTAACAATAGGAAATGCAGATGGAGCATGGGGGAAAGTTTCACCAACTACAGTAACTTCAACTACGGCATCATGGTTGTTTGCCTCTGCCAACCAGAGCAGTATAGAAGAGAGAGTGGCATCAACTCCGTTCACTCCAACGGACCAGTTTTTCACGGCAACTTCCAGATTGTGGAGCATCTGTTCAGTTCCTGGAAGTTAGCATCAACACTACAGAGTGTAATGGAGCTGCAGCATAGCAGACCAATCTTGACGTGCTTTTAAAAGGAAAGACGTTTAAAGAATCGAAGTTTATGCTATCAGCACATGAGTCAAATTAACATGTGCAGTAAAGCATGTAGTTGGATAATCGCCCACTGAATTTGTAGATTTAGGGAATGTTAAGAGATAGGCTAGGCTAACAGCAGATTAGCTGGGTGCTGACCATGGTGCTGGACTAGTTTAAGAAAGTGGTTAAGATGAGGGATTTTCCCCCGTTTGTTTAAACAGAATAGCTTTACAGATTTTCTTGTAAGACATACTGATGGAACTAAATAAGCATGTTGGTACACTATATGAACATTATAAATCAATGCAGTAATTGACTAATAATGACAAAAGATCGTAGTTCTGTCTCTCTGTACAATGCATTCCTATGGCCCACTAGAGGACTTCAGGGAACTGAAGCTTGGCTACAGGAGTGACATAACGATCAAGAATTTGGGACTTACACTGGCGCCACTCTCTCTTCTATACTGCTCTGCTACCAACCATTCAAGTGTGAGTTAACATTCATCTCAGACCTTTTGGATATAAAATGTCATCATTTTATGCTATTAGACTTCTGTGATATTTGGCTAAATACGAGTTTTGTAAGGTCACAGTGACCCGGACCTTTGACCTTTGTCCACCAAAAGCTAATCACTTCATCCTTGAGTCCAAGATCGTGTTTTTTCCTAACAGACAAACTGAGAACATAAATCCCCCAGCAGCTGTCGCTAACGCAAAGACATAAAAACAAAACTACCCCTTCTTTTTAAGATGTTTTTTGGGGCTTTTTGTGCCTTTATTAAGACAGGACAGCTGAAGAGTGGACAGGAAACAGGGAGAGAGAGGGAATGACATTCAGCAAAGGGCCACAGGTGGGATCGAACCCAGGTCCACTGCGGCAAGGACACAGCCTCTGTATATGGGGCGCCTGCTCTGCCAACTGAGCCACCGGGCGCCCCAAAACTACCCCTTCTTTAATGTGAGCACCTAGAAATTATTGTTATGGTCAATCATCTTGCAGGCCATGCAAGACATCGAAGAACAAGGAGGGATCTCTGAAGTTGCAGCTGATCACATTTATCCAGTCCATCACAACTTTATTGACATCACAACAAAGGGAAGACAGAAAACAGATAAAACTCAACCAATTCCAAGTCCCTTAAAGTTATTAAAGGTGTGAAAACAAATAATCTTCTTGTGTACAGAAAAGGTTTCTCCACACAAGAAAATAATTTGTTTACACCCGCACACACGAAAAAAGAATAATCACCTTAAGGCACATAATGGGCACCGCACAGGACACCATAAAAAGCACAGCCAGAAAAAAATTTTGTTTTACAGCAATCAGGATGATGGGTGAGTGAGACAATATGTGGATCACATTCAGCAGCATTAAGAGTTGAGCAGAGTGAGTTTGTAAAATGTGAATATCTTACTGTGATGGAGCCACTTTCCATCTGTCCCCATGCAGAGAGGTTTGAACGTGTAGAAAATAGGACTGTCAGCATTAAATCATTAATCGTGATCGATTAAAAGGCCATGATTAACACGTTATTTTTTAATTGCCTTAATCATGTGCTGCTATTTTGTCCCTTCAGTGCAGCCTGAGTCAAGCTGCTGTAGCGGTTTCCAGTTTCCTACCGGCAGAAGAAAGACAACAATACGCTTCTGAATGGCTTGTCTTTTCTTTTTGATATTTGTACTAGTCAGTGGGAAGTGCTAGCCTGCCTCTGCCAGCTCTGAACGGTCCTGTGAGCTTGTTGTGACTTGTTTATTTACCAAGTTATGTTATTTTTAGACTCTGATTAGTACTTTTTGTAATCTTAGAATAAAATGCATACCTAAAAGTAAACCACAGGACACTTAAGCAAAACACTGCAGATGTGCTTATAAGCAGGTCAACAAAACAAAGCATCTGTTAAAAAAATTAAAATTTCATAAAGTGCTTATCTGAGTCAAAAAATGACATAAATTGGCAAATAAACAAGTTGCAACAAGCACACAGGACGGTTAAGAGTTGTTGGAAAGTTTATCTGATGACTTTAGGAGGTGGATCACGTTAAAATGTTTTATTTAACATGAAGAAGGCTCCAGACCTTCAACATGTTTTCATACTGCACAAAGTGATGTCCAGTTGGACTCGAGCTGCGTAATATTCTCTTACATGATCGAACCACGATCCCATGTAAGCTGTTGAAGAGAAAAAAATGAAGATCAGTGCTGATATCTCAGAAGGTGAGTGAGACCCATTTGTTGTATTTCACTAATTGATTTTTTTGGGAATTAAAACCATTTTCAAGATGTTCCTTACAGCAGGATGAATGAATTCAGCCTTTTACTTTTCTGAGCGAACAGAAAAAAATATATCATCATGCTAACATAAAGGTGTGAGCCAGTGATTCTGTTAGTTTTACAAATACTACAAATCCCTTAAACCTGCCATTTCCATTCAGAAACCTCTGAAAGAAGTCCTCAAAGCTCTGAGGTGTTTCTAGCAAGATCCAACTTTGGGCAAAGTAGTCGAGGGACACCAGGACGTCTTTGGGGTTCCTCCAAACATACACAACCTGAAAGCAAAAGATATACACAGATTGTGCTTGTTTGTGCATGTTTTTGTTTTTTTTAACTTTATTTATTAGCTTTTTCACAGCTCAAAAGACACAGTCATCTTTTTTGTTAATTTGGACACAGATTGCCGCATGAATCAATGCTGAGACTTTCAAATTGCCACCTTGATTCTCTTATCTTTCACTCCATTGGGCAGCATGTCAGGGGGAAGATGTGAGCCAAAGATCCTAGGATCTGGCCTCTCTCAGTGAGGGTCATCTGCAGTCCTCTCTTCCAGCCAAGGAACACGTGAACATGTACCCTATTGGTGGCATCTTCCTTCCAGTCTGGTTGTACAGCCTCTATGATCTTGACAAGGATTTGTTGCAACTGTGCTGTGCCTACAGAGAAAAATTAATCACAGGACATTTCAAATACAACAAAGCAGGAGGATACAGAAAGATCCAGATTCATCAGAGTATGCTGCTTACAAAATATTTGCATTTGACTTTCAGTGTAAAGAAGGAGAGAGGAGAAAAGAGAGAGAAAGCAGGAAAAACCAGGAAAGAAAGTAAGCGAATAGTTCAGTCATTGTAAAACTGGAAATAGTTTGGAGTGAAAAAAAAAAAGCCCTTTGGCAAAATATTGTTACACATAGGAGTGTTCAGTTCTCCTGAATGTCTCTTGTAATGATTGCTCTTGCTCCACTTGCTTCGAACCTGCTTATGATTTGCATGTATGATGCAAATGGTTACCAGCAGTGGTCTCCCATTATCCAGCGTCAACCTAATATAGCCTGGACTCCCTTCATCTTAAAGAGTTTGCATGCTGTAGTTGACTAATGCACATTACACTTCTTCCAATCATCACAACACAAGGAGCCCTGAATTCTTTTTAGACTTTTTTGCCTGAGACATCACTTCTGAGGCTGCATACAAACTGTATGCCAAGCCAACTTTTTCATGATTTTTGATAGTGCTGTATGGTAGCCTGGCAGGAGGACCTGCTGACAAAACTATTGCCTCCCCCTCTACATATACTGGCCTCACATCACTGTAAATGATAGGTTGGTCGGTAGGTAGGTAGGTAGGTAGGTAGATAGATAGATAGATAGATAGATAGATAGATAGATAGTTTATTCATGCTTGATATTTATTCTTGTAATTGGCTGTGTGATGACGAATAAAGTGTTGATCCTGAAAAATCTTGAAAGCCACCTACCTGACTTGGGGTACGTGATGAGGAAGATGTCTGTAGGACAGATCTCAATATCCTTGAGAGCATCAAGGTCCTTTGGGCGCAATTGGTCCTTGACCAGAAAGTTCCTCCTTTTGTGCCTGAAGAGGTAAGGGCTCACCAAGTCCAGAGACTCCATGGATGCTTACCAAGGCAGAAACTTGAACATATGACTCCTTTATATGGAAATCATAAATTTGTCCGAACAAGAGAGTCACGAACATGAGGCAACAGCTTGAGTTGCATGTTCCTGCTTATCACTGTATGCCAGTGTTTTAGAATACAATTTACTGCTTCTCAAAAAACAGTCTGGTTGTTTATTTTTTAACAATCTGTGGAGCTCTTGAGACACAATGTCACATTTTTAACTGTGTTTTGTATTTTTGCCCTCAGTACAATGAATTTTTACCTGGTCACTCTTCTCACTTTGAGCCTGAAACAAAACAGTGTATTAAACTTCATATTAAAGTATCTGCCTACTTACACCTCGACAGCAGGTGAGCTCGTCAAGAGAAGGAATCCTCTGCTGAGACTGACGAACAGTTTGCTCTTTGTCTACGTGAATGAATCTGAATGAAGTGGGAGGCACAAAAAAACAGGGCACCCTAGGGCACACTTTTTGTTTTTTCAATTCAGTGAGCGTTTACAAACAGTTAAGAATAACGAGAATGAAGATGATCCTGAGCTTACAGCTTGAAGAGAGCACAGTGACACTTACCAAGATCAGATAAATGCAGGTTTGCTTTTGCAGACTGCTGAGGCTTTACTGACATTGCAGGTTTTTATTCGAGCATGTAAGAAGAAGACTGACAGAGAGGAAGGAACGTGATGTAACGATGATTACTGTTAGTAGTGCATCATCGTAACCAATATGATTTAAGCTGAGGTAGGCAGTTTATTTTTGGTGTCACTGGGAAAAAACTCCCAAAATAACTTTTCAGCATATTGTAATTCAGGTGGTCTGAAAGAACACTAGACTTCTGCTCCTCTCCTTGGCACTTACTGACCAATCATGGGTTATTTCAGAGAGCACATGTTGTTGTCCTATTGTCTGCGCTCCTTAACGACAGCTGACGATGCTATGAGCTAATTGGCTGAAACAAAACAAAACTGGCCTCTGCTGACAACAGTGTCTGCAGGCGACACCGTCAGCTGGCTTGAGTCGAGCTGAGACGGCCCAGTTTACACTGCTGCAACTTTCCCTGCAACCATTTCATGTCATTGTGAGTCTTTGGTGCAAACTGGACTTAAAGGAGAGCACGACAACAAACATAATGAAATGTGAGCCGGAGCAAAAACAGGGAGTGTGTGTAGTGGAGCTGCTTCCTTAGGAGTCTCGTGCCACAGCTAGCTTGATTTCCAGACATTGCCTGTCCCACTTTTAAGTGTTAAACACGTGTAACGTAGGTTCTCCTATTTGTTGGTTTTTCACATTTTAACAGTACTTAAGAAGTAAGTTTGAGACCTGAAGAAGACTGTTTGTGTTCAAAACTTCAGGTTTGTGTAGAATACAAGATGAGCTAGACACAGAAAGAGTAGCTTTTTTTGGCTAAATTTGCACCAAGGCTCTGAATTTTAGTCAGTTGTTCAGACTTTTTTGTTCCCCTGACTTTTCCTCTCATGCACCATGAGGCTGACAAAAGCAATTCTGTGCAAAATTTCCCCAAATTTTGCTGCAAAACATTTATGTTCCCCTCAGGATGAACTACTTTGGTGATCTCTGCATGCTTTCATTTTTTTATGGGCGGACAGAGGTGGGAGTGTGAAGTAGAAAGAGGTTGTGTGTTTCTGTGTATGTGTATTTGTGTGTGTCCGGGTGGGGCAGCCTGAGAAGCCGTGGACAGGACGGGATGGAGCTTCAAAGCCAGGGGAAGAGGTCCCTGGCCCCCCACTGCAGCCTTGTTCACATGAGAATCAATCTGGTGCCAGTGTTTGATGTGAACCGCAGATAAAAGAAACGAAACAAAGAGTGACAGCGGGGAGATATGGAAAGATGTGACACCAACAGACAGAGAGATTAATGGGTGGGGCAGATAGTAATTGTAGAGGTATGAAGAGGGCAGAGGTATGGTGACTGAACAAGACGGGGCAAGAAAATATATAGTTGTGGAATGAGAGCGCATGAGGCTAGAGAAGAGACTCTATTGCTGACAGAAACATGTAAGAGGACAAAATGAAAGACAAACTCGGTCTTTCAGTGAGACAGATGATCCATCAGTCAGTCAGACATCGCAGGGCAAGAAAAGGTTCAAAGTCAGCGTGGTGGACACCAGTGCAGCGTCTCCCCGCACTGTCTCCCTATGACGCCAGGAACTCACATTAGCATCACAATGCAAACTGCATTATCATCATCGCCATCACCATTATCATGAAAAATGAAAATCATATTGAGTTCAGAGCAAAGCCTTCAGCCAGACAGCTTTTGATAAAGGATTCACCCCTCTGGAATGTAAAGGTTATCTTCTGCGTCTCGGGTCAATTAAGCCCTGTAAACTCACAGAAAACCTTCAAAAAATGTTCTCACAGTAACACTCGAATTCTAAGATACTGCGTCAAAGGTGAAAGGGCTTGATAATAAACGCGAGTCCCACATGATCTGTCCCCCCTTGCTGCTCCGTCAGTCGGTCGTCATGCTCCTTATGGAACAGTGTAGGAATGTTGTTTTATTTGTACTAAGTTGAACAGAAAAGTCAGAGCACTGTTATCACAGGCCGCGCAGGGACAATGAGAGGCGGAGAGAGCAGCTTTTGGTTCTTTTCTTGTTTTTATTTAAGTTGAAACAGGCTCTGTCATTGTTGTTCTTTCTGCTAATTAAGCTGTTAGAGAGAGGGGCTGGTCTGACAGGGCCCTGCTTGGCAGGGAGGCAAAGAGTCAATGGGCCGGAGCTGAACAGGAGACATTTAGGGGCTGCCTTAAGATATTGTTTCCCCCCACCGAGGATCTTTTCAGGCCGGCCACTTCTGTCTCGGTGACCTGTACAATGAGAAGAATGCCACTCTGAGAGCCCAGAGCCGGCCACAAAGAGCAGCCCTGCAGAATGAGGATTTCACGGTACTGGGCCGAATCCGGACACTGCCAAGATTCCACAGATAGTTCTCACTTCTTTCTAGCATCAGACACAGAGTCTGTGTTTATCCTGGGTCCGGACATATTTAGGATGTAAATGTTTTGCGTTATATTCACGAACGCAGGTGAATTTCACAAGACAAATGAACATACTGTCATCCAAATCCAAGTTTTAAAGGATATGAATTGTGAAAAGTTTATTTTCCAAGTCTTTCAAAGTATAAAGTTCCAATTACTCTGCTCTAAAAATTGGATTGGGGCTTTTATCAATTCTTACAGAAGGGTTTCTCTGAGTTTGTCCAGCAGCAGTTGTTTTAGCCACCTGTTCCTGCTACAGAAGCTGTCGTCCAGCCTTGCAGATTAAACAGGTGAGATTAAGGCAAAGCTCTGGGCAGCTTGCAGAACATCCCCTTACACAGGCTACAAACACCCCTTCTGTGAATGTGGACGCATGTGTGTGTCAGTGTGTGTGTGCATGCTCTGGTCCATTTGATGGTCATCCAAGCGTCTCTGGGTGTTTACTTGGACCACGAGGCAGATCCTTCCTCTCTCGCAGTCACACAGCCCCATCGCTGGCCTCAAGATGAATTTATGATCCACTTGGTTGTCACAGAAAACTTTCCTTTTTCTCAAATTATTGTTTTCTAGTGACTTAAAACAAACCATTTCTGTGTCAACACCACCTGCTTGTGTCTTATCAGTGTGCCAGTTTCTGCTCCTTTAGCAACTGCCATGTGTTGTCATAATGTAACTCCATTTACTACAAAGTGTCGAACGCCACTTTTAGACGAGCCAGCACCTCGCACAACAAAGCAGCCCAATTATAGAGCCATTTATGTGTTTGTCAGGGGCTTCAAATGGGCACTGGTTTCTCAGGGTAGCCATATTGGCGAGGTCAGGCACAGCATCTGAAAAGGCAGCTTTATTACAGAGCAACTCATCCCTCCCTTAGATGAACACCCAAGAAGAAGAAGAAAAAAAAAGACAAAAAAAAGGGAAGAAATAAAAAATGACAACTTTGTTCTTTATAACAGTTTGGCTGAGCCTGCCTGTCTGGCTGCTCTGCGGAGCGCAGCAGCATGTGTTTCAGGGATTGTCCTGGAAGCGGGAGTGCAGAAACAGCAGGGAGCAGAAGACAAACAGGCAATTCGTGACTCATTAAACACGGCGACGGTGGCCAGCACAGTGGAGGGGTGTGAAGACCCGCGTTCCAACCAGGCGATAAACCCCCCCTGTACCAGCTGGAGCAGGCATCTGTCAGCCGCACGCCACACCACACCACGCCACCGATTATCAGCAACAAGCCGTACCCGAGTCGCCGGCCACAGCCATTTCCAAACACCCTGCACTTACATAACAGACCTGATTGGCTCACAAGGGAGCCGGAGGTCCACTGACAGGCTTCATGGTGGAGCTGTGGAGGGATGCAAGGCAGCTCTCCCTCTCTCTGCTATACCAGAGGTCAACTCGTGTCATTTTGTCATTTTATTATGAGCAGCCGGTTGGTGGTTTGATTCTGGCTCATAACAGTGAAGCAAAGAAAGGACACCAAACCCAGAATATCTACCTGCTCCCAGGACAAGAACTGAAGTCCAGGTAATTTTAACTACAGACTGACAGCACAGGCTGTTTACGACTGAGACTTCATCGTAACAGCCCATTGCGTCTTTATCTGCCCTTGAAAAACTAAAAGAAACATTAACAAATTGCAAACTGAGTTTGTAAGCCAGCTCTGTATGAACTGGAGTAATGTGGGTGTGAAATGGTTGAGTAAGAGTAGTCTGGTTTTTTATGTTAACACGAGTGCAAACTAGACAGAAACTAGTATCTTCAAAGCAGCTATAATCAATATTTTTAGAATGACAATAGATCAAATAATTCTGTGTAATGTTAAGAAAGTCACTCACTGAAAATCTTCACCTGACTCTAAGGGTGGACTCATACCAAAGCTTCAAATATGCCTGTGGGCACTCTGGGTGCTGGTCAGCCCTCTAGCAGTCACTTGCAGGGGGGCGGGACATTCAAGCAGCGCTGCAGACATCAGGTTCAGATGTGATCATCGCCATTTATTTATTTCAACCACTGTATTCATTGTAAAAAAAGCAATATGTGCACTTTTTGATTCACCAAGCATAACTGGCACATGGTGGGCATTTGTTTGTATGGATCTACACTGCAGCCTAATTACTCACCAGATATCCCAAATATTTCTGACACCTTCTTTCAGGCGTTCTTTTTTGTTTGTTTGGGGTTTTTTCGGATGTGACGGTAGATGAACATTGAGACCGCAGTGATTAGTTTCAGTTGCAGAGGATCAGAAGGAAATGACATTTGCCAGGAGTCTTTATTGTTGTGGGAAGACAATCACATCCCAATCTGCAATTGGCTGCTGCTTTGGTGTCGTCGCTGCTCATTTGCATAAAGCTGAGCTCTGCTAAACT
>JAQFJA010000003.1:19720272-19733900 GCA_029874485.1 Naso brachycentron
ATCTTGAGTCTGATTATCTTGAACTCTCTGTTTGCTCAAAGTTGCTCAGCTTATCACTGTGAGAATATCAGCTCTCGCAGAGCCCCAACACCAGCGATAAACCAGCTGCTACACAAGTTATCAAACGCTCCACCAGCACTGAACCCAGTCCACTGTGAAGGTTTGCAGTGTGTGAGTGAAAACATTGTACTAAGTGTTTACATGAGACAGTAGTGGTTTTAAGCTCAATGGGGTCTATTCTCGGGGCTCTTTCATGGTGTCTCCTGCTGTGCTCTGTGTGTGTGTGTGTGTGTGTGTGTGTGTGTGTGTGTAGGATCTATATTCTCACACTGTCACCTGCTGGGATGCCTCAACTCAGATTGTGTACAAGTCTTAACCTTTGTCCCAGTGCAGCTTGAGTCCAAAGCGAGGTCCGCTTTTAACTTCCTGCAGCTACAACAACATGCATCCTTACTGACAGAGACACCCCAGGTCCTAACATAGATGCTTCAGCTACAGCATACATGCATGCGGTCTAATATCCCAAAACAAGTGCAGCTATCAGCAAATGTACACATCAGCTGGCGCACATTCAGCCGGATGATGCGCCTGTCACGTCCCAGCAGCGCAGTGCGACTTTGTGATCATTTGACCTTCACTGTACCACCATCAGCTCTGCAGAGTCGGCTGCAAACCAAACACCTGCATTTATTTTACCGAGCTGTCTGCCAGTGAATAGCGGCGTGCACCCCCTCTCTCCAAACGGCTCAGTATTTTTGGCAGCTGTGTCAGCAGTCTGAACAGTCTGTCCTTCACTTTCTATCACGGACGCGAGCGAGACGCAGACTTACCCTCGCGCAACCTGCAGCCTGCGATGCCTTCACATTTGAGCCGCACGTCGGTTCGTGGGCAACAGCGTTCATGCATTCATTCGACTGCTTTTCTCTCGACTCATTCAGATCAACGCTCCGCATTCATGCGGCTGACACAGAGAGAGAGAGAGAGAGAGAGAGAGAGAGACGGGCTGGGGGGTGGGGTGACTGGTCCAGAACCAACAAATAGCAGGCCAGCTGCTTACTTTAGATTTTTACAAATAAACCATCAGGTTATAATCCTTTCAAAGCGTGCGTCAGAGTCCAAAGCCAGACACCGGGTCAGAGAGAGAGGACACGGTCAAAATGTATTTATTCACTGGATTTGTGTCACTCCTCTGATAATCAGATCAGAGCTACAAAAACAGCCCCAGCACAGGTGATGTACAACCCAGAGGCTCAGTTCTAATCGGTCCTGATGCTGCAGTGGGTAACCTGGGACACCCAGCATCCTCCACAAACATCTGTTTCATTCCACCTCTATTTACATCTTTCACCAAGTTCATTTGGAAGAATTACTGCATCTGACTGGCAAGGGTTTTTTGATGGAAGAAAGTGTTTGCTACGTTTGTGCATATGGAAAATGGTAAATATGTGGAATCAGACCCAGATGCAGATGAATGAGAATGAACTGAGGAAATGAAATAATTTAAAATGTACAAAAATACAGCAAAAGACTTACAGGAAATGAAGCAGATGATGGTCTAAGCCAGGCTAGCCACGGTGGCAACAAATCCAACAAAACTGCAGGCAAGAAACAAAACTTTAAAAATGAGCAAAGTGCAGGATTAAGAAAGTCTTAAAATACGTAAGTAGATCGAAACATGAGCAAAAAAGCCAGAGTGCTAGAAAAGAGGGTGGTGCGACAAACTGATTTTTGAAAAAAAGAAAAACATCTGGGCTAAACATCCAAGAAATACTCAAACACAGAGAACAGGGTGGAAAAAAGAAGACCAAAGGAGGTTAAATGAAACATGACACATGGGTAAAGACGCTCTTTCTAGAAAACAGGAAATTACAAAATGCAAACTGTGGCAGTTTCTCGTTCTCTGCAGTAAAGAGTCACGGGAACACGGTCGGGAAACTGGTGCACAGCACAGCATTTAATTGCAGGTGATGCATGTTTGTGTCCTAAGTTCCATGTGTGATGAGATCACCGCAGCAAAAACACTGTGGGCACAGCTGCAGAAACCTAGCAGTTTCAGTTTAGTTTTTAAAGGAAAAACAGTGGCCCAGGCTTATGAATGAATGAAGTAATGCAGTAAGTAGATATAACTAAAAACATTTCTTGTCAATTATGTTTCCTCAAGGGTTTTCAAAATATGGGCCAACATGTTAAAAATACTGTAAACTGGTCACTCATGTTAGTTAAAGTTTAGTTAAAGTTTTCTAAACAATGGACAGGGTGGAAAGAGTACAAACAAAATCTACATAAGTTGAAGTACTGTTACATGGATAAGATTTTACTTAAGTAGAAGTAAAATTACTGGTGTAAAAATGTACTCAAGTAAAAGTAAAAAGTAGCTAATTAAAAATGTACCTAGAGTAAAAAGTTACTTAGTTACTTTTTGGGGGGACATGGGGGGTTGTTATATCATCTCTCCATCTTCATCCTGCTCCATGTCTGCGCACAAACACCCCTTTGCTGTCTGGGTGTGTGTGACTGAGTGTTGTTCACCTTCTGACGCTGCAGTTAGTCAGCCAGAGCCAATCAGATGGACCGTTAGTGGCATGCAGTGGCAGCACCAGTTCACAGAAAGCTTGGAGGAACTTATTGTCTCAGCTTTTTTCACTCACAATCATGGACGTGATTCAAAATGTAGTGAAGTGCATCAAACAAAACCGACTTAAAAGTAAAATCACAGATTTTAAAACTGCTTTAAAAAGTACAAGTACACAAAAAACTACTCAGTTACAGTGACGCAAGTAAATGCAATCAGTTACTTTCCACCTCTGACGATGGATCAATAAATAATTAAAATAAAAATTGTTTGTTGTATCCCCTTAAGGGATCTTCCTCTTATGTCACCTGTTGAAGTCTGGTGATGAAGAGGCTGCTGAATCCATTTACCTAACGATAATCTGATGATCAGAGTGCTAATGAGGGCGGCAATAAGTTGTGCAATTGACATTATATTTCCAAGCAAATAACATCTAAAGATCAGCATCAACAAGTGGATTTTTTTAACAGGATGCAAGAAGAAAGTTACACCACCAGTGATTGTGGTTTGACAAATCACCAACAAGCGAGAGGAAGAGGAGAGAAAAAAGCTCCCTTAGTATGAATAAGGCAATGATAACAAGCGATTCGTCACTTGATTCCAAGCTGTAAAGGACAAGAGTGCAGAGGTGATGTGAGGGAACTATTGTGTTTGGAAACTTCCCCACAGCAACAGCAACAGCAACAGCAGCAGCGTCAGTCACTCTCTGCTTTTAATAGCAGAGCTCACATAAAGCGTCCAGCGTTTGATTTATAGAAACCAGGATTAGCAATAAAAGTAAACAGGGCAAATGCATCATCTGGACTTCTTCAAAGTTCTTCCATGAAACAAACTGTCTTTAAATGTGCACCTTTGAATCTGAAACATCTACTGCTGGAATGTGGTTTAACAGAGCAGAGGCAGATATCTTCATCAGTGTTTGAGTTTCTGTCCAATGAACTCCAGAAATTCTGTCAGTGTTCGTGTTCTTTCTCTCCCCCCATCAACTCCCACTTAAACAGATGTTAATTTAAATAATGTTTAAATAACTGTAGTTTTTGGCTCAGAGAAACATATTTTGCATGTTCCAGTCTCAAGTGGATGCCCACCAGATGTTAGCTGTCCTCCTCCAGCAAACCCACCCGGTGAGGATCATCCTGTCAGATCTCCTCCTCCATCTATCTCCTTTGCACCACAGACTCCCTTGGACGTCCTCCAGCCTCACCTGGCTGTAAATCTGGATTCCCTTCAGGTCCTTCACACTGTCTTGGTGCTGTGCAGAGACTTCGCTGGATGGTTTGGTGAGTAACTCAATGACCCAGTTATGCAACCAAGGGCTGACGGAATTCCTGATGATTGCCGAGTGCCAGAGGAATTCTTCGTAACAGCTTGTAGATGCAAAATGTCATTTTTCTCACAGCCTACACACACACACACACACACAGAGAAAAACCACCAACATTTCCACTCTTCTTTTGTGTTAATCTGAGGCACAGCCTGACCCACATAAAGCAAATCCCCCTAGTTCCCTCGGGTAAGTTTCACATAATTTAACTTCACAGAAGATTAACCTATTGCCCTCCTTTTTTTCAGAAAAGTATGGGGCAACTTTCTCAAGTAGCCATAGTCTGGGTCAAATACTGCTGTGAGTACATAGAATAGAACATACAGAGCTGGTTTGGTCTATGATTTAGTGTTTTGAGCACATATCGAACAGCTGAGGTCGCAGATTTGAGTGCCTAAATCCCTGTTAGGGTCAGACGTGTGGGAACCAGTTCCCAAGGATTCAGGGGTGTTTGCTGGTGATCCTGTGTCTTTAGGGTGGTTGCATAACCAGATTAGGATAGTTGGTTTTAGTCTTGAGGGTCACTGAGGCCCGATTAGCTCTTTGGCTTTACCATCTAAAATCTGAATCGCCTGAAGGGGCTTCACAAACACAGAGATTCCTGAATGAGCTCCTGTTCTGTGTGAGATTTTCAGGCCACCTGGGAGAGATCCAAGTGGAGCCTTTGAGGATATTTACGGTCCACAGACTGGACCTAAAGTCATGGATGGATGGATCAAAACCTGGTGACTGTGTCAATGTCATTTTAAAGCTGCTTTTTGATGATGGTGTGATGTATGAATGGGTTCAAACAAAGGCTTTGATCAACACTGGAGCTGTTTCCGGAGGAAGTTTAGAGCTTTGAACAAAACATAAAGAAAAAAAGCAAAGTTGTTGCACCCTTCCGGATGCAGACTGTGTAAGGCAGGTGCTGGACCAACAAAAAACTGACATAAACATGAAAGAGGCCTGTATATTGTAGCTCCCTTGAGTGGAATTTATTAGCACATCCTGTGCTAATAAATTCCATGTAAGGGAGCTCCAGTGTGCAAACCATTTTCATTTGTTTATTATAAAACATGCGCAGTCTGTGGTTCAAACTCTTGCAGAAGTTATTTGTTCAAAATGGCAAATTTAATGAAATCAGATTCAGATTTGAAACAATCTTTACTCAGCTGCCCTTGAAGTGAATGCGCCACATGACAACACTGTAGGTTTTCCAGTAAGTTAAAATACTTTTTTAAAAGTGGAGTCAAATGTCAAACGATATACTTTTAATTTCATAATTCAATCCCAAGTAGAAAAAAAACTGTAGACAAGAAGGAGCCCTGCTGACTGGCTGACTAGATGAATGAATTAAGGCTCCAATAGTGCCACCTACTGGTAAAGTATGTTCCACTCAGACCAGAACAGCTATAACACCTCCTGTGGGTACTCATATACACAAGCTGCTGCATTAACAGACAATGAATGATCAAATAACGAAACATAGTTGTAATAATATAAACTTGTCTTAAAGCAAAAGTTGACAAATACATTAACAGAAACTTAAAATGTCTTACAGCCTCATGCAATCACATTACAAAGTGTTACAAATAATTCAATTCTTAGTGTTTATAAAAGCTATATAAGAGGGTTTACAGTGAAGTGTTTCCAGTATGTTGATAACATATGATAACATGTGTAAAACTTTGAGACCACCAGACAAACACTCCTGTTAGTTTGAGGTCATACTGACCCTTTAAATTCTCTTTAAACATGAACTTTCCCCCTTAAATGAAAGTTAATAACTTATCATAAAATTCACAGAAACATGAGGTTTGCATATACGTTCACATGACGGCATGTTTAAAGGCGCTTTAGAGAATTTGAGCCAAAAAATAAAAAGCTTGGGATCGGTTTGACCAGAGTCATAAAATGGAAAGGAAAGTACACGTTGCCTTTATTTTAATTACTCATGAGGTTGTTTCTGCACAGAAGTTCATTGTTGTGTAAACACCTCAATCCTTTGTGGGTGATCCACTGTCAGCAGATAGCCATAAATACAGATGTGAATGGAGTGTTAAGGTGTGATGATCTGCAGCATGAATGCAAATACTAGAAGTGTCTGACCAGAGTTCTGCCTCTAACAAAATAACAAATACAACAATTCATCAGATGATGAGAAGCCTGACTCAAAACAAATGCTGCAGTTTACGAACGTGTTGACAAGGTGAACTTGTTTTTATCGTTAAAGGCAATAATACCATGAAATGTTATGGGTTTGTCGACTTTGACGTGGAGTTCTTCTGGCTCGAAGAGGAAAAAAAAACAAGAGAAATGTTTGTTTAAATAGTGAAGAGTGAATGGGAAGTCAATGCAAATCTGACTGGATGTTTATATGTTAAATAGAGCGTTGTTAAATACAACAGAACAGACCAGAATTCAACAGAATTTAATATTGTTAAAAGTCAGCACCTGCTGTGAAAGTGTTCAGCTTAAGTATAAACAAGCTGCTCCATAAAATTTTATTGACAAATCATGGTATTCACTTTCTCAACTTCTGTTTACAGCAAGTTTGAGCTAAACCAATTAGCCCAAACACATTTTAAGTATTTCGCTACATAAAAGCAATAATAACAATGCTATTAACAGCAGTGTTATTTGAAATAGTGACTCTTTACGGGAGAAATGCACAGTCCTGTTGGTTGTTACTGTCTTAAGCCAGAACACAAGTCACGTCAACAATAAAGATATCTAATTATCACATTGATCAAACTGCTAAAAGTAAATTTTTGAATTCATCTTGTTACTCCTAAACTGGCTCTTTAAAACTGTGTTTCCTGCTCTTCTTAGAGGTTTGATAACAGGGCCCAACTAGAACACCAGTTTGCTGATATTACTATCTGCCAGTGATTTAAAATGGTGTAATTATGTAGTTTCTCCAACAAAGGGAGGTGTCTTATTTAATAACTAATAAGTGAAGCGTGTACAGTAGATACATACATGTTGATGCCGCCTTCACCGCTGCTGTCCACGAGAACGATGCGTCAGCACGACCGCCGTCTAAAATTGGGCGGAGCCAAGTCAATTTACTGGATTAGTCAGTGGAGGCAGAGGTCTGTCAACAATTAGAATCATCATAACTCACTGAATTTTCAATTTTGGACAATGTCAACTGACATTTTAGTTTGCACTAAAATGTAAACAGTGTATCAGGGTCCGTCATGCAGGACCAGCTCGTCAAACTTATGCCAAAGAATCAAAATGGAAAGTTAGCAAGTCAGTTTGTTTCATGTTTTAAAATGCTGCAGAAACTTTACAGCCAGCGTTTAATCTCCGCAGAGATTATCGGTTCATCGCCTAATTTTCTCCCCGGAGCAGCTGGTCTGCCTCTCTCTGTCAGCTCAGCAGCACTGTCGGCTGTACAGAGCAGCTCGAACATGTACGGCCTCACTCCAAAACCTAGCAGCTCTCCTTCCCTTTTATTCCTGTCTGAGTCACTGAAGTCGGCTGGATTCGGTGATGGTTGTGGCGAGAAGTCCTCCACAGCAGAGAGACGACTCTCCTCGTGACTGTTTTTCGATGTTTACGCTGCTAACTGCTGTCAAATTTAAATTTCGCGGGGGGGTTGTGATGCACACTTAGCGTGATTGGCTACTCTAAACGCCAATCATTGTCTGCGACATGTCCCACCCTTGCTTGTCGTTTTTACAGGAAATACGTAAATTCTCGGGAGTAAATGGCATTCTGACATCCGTTTCCTGGGGTCTTTAAAAATCGCTGAGCTACTAATAGCTAATCATTTAAAAAGTAAGAAAAGAATATACATACAATCTATTACATGAATTCATTCTAGAACCACTGTTTACTATCGACATAAGGTAAGAAGTGTTTTGGTCTGAAAACCTGCATTTGTAATTTCACAAAGCATCCTGTATCATAAATATGTGTTTTCCATTTGTAACAAAACAAACAGCTCGAAAATCGACTGAAAACTCAGTGAGTTAAGATTTAAATCATCGACAGGCCTCCGCCTCCATTGACTGATGCAGTAAATAGACACGGCTTCCCCCGACGCAAGATGGCGATCTTGTTGACGCATCTGACAAGCCTGGATACCTGTATATATCCATGAGTGTGTACTGTTGGTACACTGATATTTGGAATAAAGTTTGCTAAAATGTGAGACATCCTGCCTCTATGACAAATCTTTGTCACAAGTATGTGATCACCACATTCAGCAGATATGTCTGTATGTCTACATGTGAGTCCTTAAATGGCACTTTAGGTGTGTGCTCTGTAGAAAGCCTCGGCCGCAGATGTCACACCTGTGTGGTCTCTCTCCAGTGTGGCTTCTCATGTGCTTCCTCAGATGTCCGCTGTGGGTGAAGCTTTTGCGACAGTACGAGCAGCAGAAAGGCTTCTCGCCGGTATGAATCCTCAAATGAATCTTTAAATCTCCTTTCCGGCTGCACTCTTTCCCACAAACGTGACAGCGGTGCAGTTTCACTCCGGTGTGGCTGGCCATGTGATCAGTCAGAGCCGTCTTACTTTTGCAGGGCTTCCCGCACACGTGACAGCATTTGGAGCTCCTGTGCGACTGAAGGTGCACAATGAGACGTTCGGTGGACTCTAATGTCCTTCCGCACACAGCACAGAGGACATGTCCTTCCTCTGAGTGCAGGCGAAAAGCATGATCTATCAAGTGGTGAATGGAGGAAAAAGATTTACCGCACAATTGGCAACGATAACCCAAAACTGAATTCAAATGAGATAACTCAGTGGAAACGAAAGAGGCGCTCTCGCTTTGGTCTGTCTGTGTTTGATTTGTAAAACCTGCAGCAGGTCTGTCGTTTTCCCGTCCATCCAGGGTCACAGTTAGAGAAGTTGAGGAGAGAGGTAGATAGAACTGGACAGTTTTAGGTACCTGTAGCTCCTCTAACTGCTCCTCACTCTCACCGTTTTGAGTCTGAGGTTGCAAAGGAGGTTTTGTGTCCTCCTCCTCATTTTTCTCCCAGGCAGATAAATCAGGTAGACAGGAGTCACCCACATCCGTTGGCTCATGAACCTGCTTTTCCTCGTCTTGTTGCTGACCGGTCCAGAGGTCGGTATCTTCCTCTTTAATGTGTCGAGGCTCTGGGTCCCTCTTACATGCGCTGAGCCTCGTCTGCTGCTCACAGTGATGCTGCTCAGGTGAATTTTCCTCTTTACAGATGGACGTCTGAGAGGAGCCTTTAAAAACAAAAGTAAATAATTTAACACTCTTTCTCTTAATCAACTCTATAAAAAAATTAAAACTGCCCATTAAAATTCACCACAGGCCAACATGAACTCTTTCAATGTCTTCCTTTATGGATGAAAAGTGCAAAATCCGAAAAAAAAAGAAAAAAAAAATCAGGTTACTCTTATTCATGACAAAGAAATACAGCAAATTCTCACATTTGCGAGGCTGGAAAAAGCAGCTGCTTGGCATTATTGCTTTAAACACTGAGAAACTTATTTTATGATTTAAAGATTTTGTCAATGGGACGAAACGGCGGTTTCCTCCAGCAGATGACACACACCGACAGGTCGAAAAACACGGATCAAACACACCTGTTTTCTGGGTTGAAACAGACTCCAGCAGCAGACCTCTGAGCCGTTCGATCTCCTGTTTGGAGCTGGAAGCTTCTTCTTCATATTTTGCGATTGTTCTTTCGAAAACCTGAAATATTTCCTCGGCAGCAGCTGTTAGTCGCTCGTTTACGAAAGCCCTGAGAAGCAGCGGAGCAGACATTTTACTTAAACTGTTATATGAATGTGAATAACCCCAAGAGAAGGTTTTATTGAGTCTAATTTCTGCAGTGCCGTTAGCGTTTGACTTACGGAAGTAGTTTAACGGTCAAACCGCAGAACAAGAGTGCTGATGTATCTCTGATCTCTGCTGCCTCCTGCTGGACAACAACGGGGATGGCGTTTACGTTCACCTGTGAAACTAGGGGACTGAGTAAAATGAATTGATAATATTTTGGTAATTTTCCCAAAGTGAGGTTTTGAGTGCAGAACTTTAAAATGAAAACGTACATGTCACCGCAGCACAAGGAAGGCAAAGACGACTGTTGGGAAATTCGCCACTAGGTGTCGCTCAGGTTCTATTCATGAAACAGAAGTAGTAAGTCAGGGATGCAGAGAAGAAGAAGCAGCAGGGAGACAGCCACTACTTAAGCTGCTCTGTGTTGTTTATACTCGGCATGCATTACAGAGGCATGTAAACTGACAGACCTGACCAGTCTTCACGTCATTCAAACAACAACCAGTTCGATATATTATTTTTAAAAATGTATTTTTTTTTTTTTAATGTTTGTTGCCCGTATTCCTCCTCCCTTTTTTCAGAATCATAGATCTTGCCAAAAATGAAAACTGTGACACAAAAAGAATCACAGATGCTGGACTGTAACAAATAACACAAGTTAAGAATCAAGCAGAAAAGATGACATACCCTGTTTACATCAACCTGTACTAAAACTGGGGGAAAATAAAGGAATTTATGAAGGATGGCAGGAACAAATAAAACACCGATTCAAACATGAAATGCCAACATGTTTGTTTCCTTTGACAATTCTGTGAAAGAAAGAAAGAAAAAGAAAACGGAAGAATGAAAGCTCTGTGGCAGCTTGCAGTGCTGCAGTCTGTGAAGTTGTAAAATACTTCAGCTCATTACTGACCTGCTGGCTGTGCAAACATCATGTAAACACAGAAACTGGACCTGTCGACCTTAACCTTGACTACAGCGCTCCACCAGTCAGTGTGGGCCGATAATGAGCCACATTTTTTTCACATTCAGCGTGAAAACCTTTAGGACAGCACTGTTTCTTAATAGAAGGCCCATTTTTAAGAGATGCAGCCTGAGTCGTGACCTGTGCACACTGCCTCCAGTTCCGTCTCCTCGTCATCCATCTGACCATCTGTCCCACGCTGAGCTCAGAGGAGATGAAAGCTCAGTCGTGATGTGAGCTGAACTTGATGCGGTGCAGGCGGGTTAAAACTGGGCTCCATCTGCAGCAGGTAGGCCTGCAAAAAGGCACAAAAAACAAGTCTGCAAAAAGAAAAAAAAACAGTCTGAGAATGAACAAATTATGTAAGCTCTTACTTTCTTTTGTTTTTATAACCAAATTTTGTATTCCACCCTCATTGCTTCCATCACTTTTGCTGGTTTAGGTTTGAACCATGTCAGACTGTCTCAGATATAAGTGCAGCATCATGAGGACTTATTGCTCCATAATATGAGCAACAGGGCATGTTGTCAGATCACCACTAGAGGGAGCTCAATTACTCAAGATAGAACACCACTCAGAATGCCAGAGACCTTTTTATTTTAACGTTAGACAATAACCTAAAATCTGCCGTGGTTTACGCTCAGAAACATTAGCTGTGACACCTTCACATCCTTTAATTAATTTCCATTTATTGTCTTTATATTTGGCTTATTTGACGTTTTGTCGTTTCACTAATTGATGGGCTTTTAGGTTGTTTTGGTGGTCGTCTTTGTTTTGTGGACCTCAGAGGATGAGGTTGCAACAAGATGCATTTTAGAGAGTTTAGCAGCATTGACACATGATGAATGACTTAAATTTGACTTCACATCCTCTGTTTACTAATTTCTAAGATATTTGTCTGCCTTTACATAGTCATAGATCATATTCACCTCCACTAAAACAAGCTTCTGAGCTGTGAGTTACTTGTTAGGTGACTAATTTTGGTGTTTTTATAAAATCCATGTTCATGCCCAACCCTGGCTCAATTTTCTTTTTTCTGCAGTTTAGCTTTTGTACACTTTCTGTACTTTCTTTCTTTAGCTCTGTTTGGCTAAGGTATGACTCTGGGACATGTGGTTGACTTTTCTGGACCATACCATGATGACGCAGCAGCTCTGGCCTCTCATGCTCAGTTACTGGAAACACCAGCTGACACCAAAGGAATAAATTCTGCTAACTGACAACTGTAGTCGCCTTCGTCACCCTGACAGTAACCACTCTTTTCCTTACTTGACGATTGTGCCTGATTTTCAAAACTGTTCTGGTTGTTTTTTTAAATTTCAGTGAGTCACGTGATAAAGGTTTCAGTGTCTTGACAGGAAAAACAGTGTACACGGTGATGATGAAAGTGTTAAGCAAAAGTAAATTGAGTGGTCACACTGATACACTGATAGCCTGTGGAGAGCCCACTGAGCAATGAGCAATGAGGTGACGCCTGTGTGGAGAGCACAGTACAAGCCAATGTTAACTAAGACGGTTGGAGACTTACAGTGGAGAGTGCTACATGGAGCCGTGGCTCTTAACGCCTTTGTGTCCCTCATAAATCCAGATGTTAATGATAATTGTCCTTCTTGTACCGAGAGAGAGATTGTTTTCACTGTTTTGACTGCTACAGATTCAGTTCACTGTTTGATCTAGTAAAAATGTCTTCAGGATGTTTTTGGTGAGGTCTTTTCTCAGCTGGTGTTCATTGCAGTTCAAAATGTCGGGTCAAGTGTCAGCTGTTCAACTTTATTTTGGGTCAGGCAGGAAGAATGAAACGAAGCTTTCTTTGGATTGTGATGCAGGAACTATTTTCATCAGGATGGTGAAAGCCAGATTAAGAGTTGATTTCACTTTTCACAACACGGTGAATAATGTAAAGGAATTCATCAGTATGTGCTGGTACAAAAATGTGTTGAGCTCTGCTGAAATGATTGTTTATATATGTTTGTTTGCTCATGTTTTTTTTTTCACCAATAAAAAATTGTTGGAACAAATCATTTTTCACCAAGGTCAGGTTTTGGTGATCACAGGCGCTTTTAAACATAATGATGACAAAACTGCATGTGACTTTGTTTTTGAAACAAAAGGCACAAACTCTGAAAGAAAAAAGGAATTAAATCTGACAACTAAATACTGAAACAAGTTGATAACTCTAAGTGGATGTTACAGCTCCTCAGAGGTGGGCCGTAGCTGTGTATTGTAGATAATTACACGTTATAAACAGAATTAAAAAATGTACCCATTGTGGTGTCAAAACAGCTCTCATGCAGATCCAATGTGTTGTTTTGACCCATTGTTGAAGCTATTTTTATACTTCTGTGGGGTTACTGGGTCAAAACAACCTTCTGCTGAGGGTTTAAAAATTAACCCAGTATTGCATCTGTGTTACACTGATCCCACACTGAGTACATTTTAACTGTTACTATTTTGGGTATTGTATTTTATTTGAATATTTTCCTTTTAATTACTTTAGACTTCATACTCTACTACAATTCAGAGGGCTATTAGCATAGGCCTACTTTTTAGTCCAATACAATTATTTGATAACTTTAAAAAAAAAACAGTTATTTTGCAGATTATACAGTATATACTTTAACTAGAAAATTTCTTTTAGAAATTTTGTGTGTGCCTGATGCTTTGTGCCGGATAGCCAAACCAGTGGTGTCCTTGCTCAGTAAAGATTATTTCCCAGTCCCCACAGAGACCATTTTTAAGCATGTGTGTTTAATTAGCCAATCAACATTAGCTGTGTTTGATTGAGCGTAACTTGACATGTTAATACTGGATCTGACTCACAGAGACTGAGAAATCACCCTGATGGCACACCTCGAACAAGTGGGTGTTTTGGAGAAACTGTCGCATCAACAAAACGAGTAGATGTACAGCACCACAGGATCTTGCTGAACAAAGTTATATAACTTTTGTGTGGATAACTTTACAAATGTGGCAGCCTGAGCGAGAGAGACAAAGTGGTCCCACCTGCCTCTTCTCC
>JAQFJA010000003.1:19865881-19878023 GCA_029874485.1 Naso brachycentron
TATCTAAATCACTAGTTCTTTTGTCTTGTCCTATTTATTTGCCTTGTCTCTGTCTAAAATATACACACCTAGTCACGCATTCTGTGCACACATACACATACAAACACACACAAACACACTCCCATGCCTCCATGCCTACGGCTGTGGGGCAGCATTCTGGCTCTGTGTGGATTAATCTGCTCCCTGCCTGCAACCGAGCTGCCACCACTTTCTTTGGTCCCAAGACACACACAAACACACAAAAATACACACACACACTCATTCTCTCTTACGCTGACATGCACATACATATACATGGCTAACTGGACAGCTTGCATTTGTATACATATCTGTACCTTTTTGTACAAAGACTCCACACAGAGCCATGTAGATCAGCAATCGAAGACAGAATTTTTAGCTACTTTGAATTGCAGAAACCGCACATTGTGTATATGTTTGTGTGTGCTTGTGTGTGTCCCTCCTCAAGGTGCAGGCACTGAAACGACACCAAACATCTCCTAGTTTGCCTCACTCTCAAAACTTTATGAATTTGATGAGGGCAGATAAATATTCCATCTGCTGTGTGTTTGTGTGTGTGTGTGTGTGTGCCTGACAGTCTCCCAGCAGTCTAAGCCAGTGTTATCCCTCCAGCCGTACCAATCAATAGTATATCTGGAGCTGGCGGCACTCTTCGTTCCCCCAGCTCTTCTCTACAGCTGCCAACAGGGTGACCAGCTTAATTCTCACACGAAAACACACACACACACACACACATACACTTGCACATAAAATAACTCTCACAACTCTCTCATTCACTTCCACGCACATGTTGACTTGCCCACACCGAAGCAGCAGCCTGCATCATTAGCAGTTTAGCGCTGAGTGTGCGAGCTCAGTGGGACGAGCAGCTTTCTGTGGTATTGAGCTGCTGTGGAAACTGGCAGGCAGCTATTGGGTGTTTTCTCCCACCTGGTCTCTCAGCACACAGTGACATTTAACACCATTTACTCTCAGGGCTCTATGACGGAACCTCATCTGACACTTATTAGGAGAAACTGCCAAATTAAATGTGAAGAGTAAGACTGTTTTCTGCCAACCTTCTAACTGTAAATATCTGTAAATTACAGCAACTCAGACTGTTTCCCATAAAGAAGTTATTAATAGTTGGAGCACAAGTACTTAAAGTTGAGGTAGGCAGTTTATCTCCGGTGTCATCACACTAAAATCCCATAATAACCTTTCAGCATTTTGTAATTCAGGTGGTCTGAAAGAACACTAGACTTGTGCACCTCTCTTTGGCTCAGTGTTCAAACCATGACAGGGTCTTTCCGGCCAGTCACAGGTCATTTCAGAGAGCGCGTGTTCCTGTTGTCTGCTCTGCGCTCTACAGTCTTAGCGACAGGTAATGTTGCTAGGAGCTGATTGGATGTTGGAACAAGTAACATGCCTTACGTTCTAAAGCTGGCTTCTGGCCACTTGAGAAGCTGAGTTGCAGGCGACACTATCAGCCGGCTTGAGTCGAGCTGAGACAGACCAGTTTACACCGCTTTAACTTTCCCTGCAGCCGTTTCATCTCGTCCTCTTTGGCGCAAACTGGAATTAAAAGAGAGAGCGACAACAAACGAAATAAAACGCGAGCTGAAGCAAAAACAGGAAGGGGAGGGTGCAGCGGAGGTGTTTCCTAGGAGTCCCATGCTAAAGCTAGCTTGATTTCCAGATGTTTCTGACCCCAACGTTAAATATCAGTTTAAATTTCAGTGTGTATTACATGTGCATGTTTCTAAGCTGTGCTTAGTTTGTTGGTTTTGTATTTTTTCTGTATTGAAATCTCCAGTGTGGATAAACATGTCCCTGTTCTAACTAATCTAAGCTACTTTCGTATTTATGACACTTAAACCCAGCATGTTGCTGCTAATGGCAGATACTAGTTCAGTATAGATTATATTTTTAAATGTTTTGAGACTCTAACATATGCTGCAGGCCTATAGTTTGACATGTCATTTGTTATAGTTGTGTCAAAAACCTGTTTCTTGTGTAAGTACATTTGTGCATGTTTGCACTGATGCATTGGTGTCTGTTAACGAGTCTGATCGTCCACCCTGCCTGGACCATTATTAACAGTGAGTGAGATGTTATTATTATTGGCGAGATGTGCAACATATGCTGTTCTGGCCGCTCTCCAGCCCTGCCTGTCTGTCTGCCTGTCTGTCAGTCAGTTAGTGACACACACACATGCATCCACACATGTACACTCACCATTTTAATAAGCTCGTAATGTTAATGTGGGCCTCAGCAGCACCTGAAATACCTCTCTTCCTGCGGCTGCCTCCCTTTCCCTCCTCTGTCTCTTCCTGGCTCCTCCAGAGGTGAGCGAACCAGCACATGACAGGATGAAAGGGAAGGAACGAGCAAGGGAAGACATGATTAGAGGATGGAGAAGGCAGGATAAGACAAGACGGAAGGGACAGCGCAAGGAGAGCAGGCAGGAAATAGAAGTAGGAAGGCAGCCCAGACACAAGACTTTGATTCGGGAGTGACTTCTTTCACAGGAACTCTTTCCCCTCCACACACACACAACACAGCAGCTCACAGTACAGTACCTGTGCTGGCCAGCTTGGACGGTAGACTGGCCCTGACCCATGTTGCAGGTTGTTCCTGCCTTTTCCATCCAGGGACGTTCCTCTCGGTCCCTGCCAGGAGAGGATCAGTGTGCCAGAGAGAACTGGCAGGGACCAGAGGGGGCATCTGGTGGGCCACGCCAGCACACAGACTCCCTTACTGTAACAGGGGCCTCTGAAGACCTGCCATCCCATGATGTTTGCCTCTGTATGTGTGTGTCTGTGTATGGGGAGGAGTGGGGAGTACCGTCTGTATTTCAGTTCTTGTTGTCTATGCAACCACTTCTGTTTATCTCAAACAACTTATACACGATTTTTTCCTTAAGCAAAATGGCACATTGACTCTCCTCAGCGGTCTGTCCTCACTCATCTGTCTCTTCATTCAACACCTTGGGCAGTCTGCATTGTCCAATAAAATAAATGCACAGACGCAAGACACAAGCAGATGTCTAATAAAACAAATGGTCCAAATTAAAGGAGCAAAAATTGTCTATGTCTCCTCTTTTCAGGTCCTGGAGGACAACGACTACGGCCGGGCGGTGGACTGGTGGGGTTTGGGTGTGGTGACGTACGAGATGATGTGTGGCCGACTGCCGTTCTACAACCAGGACCATGAGAAGCTGTTTGAGCTCATCCTCATGGAGGACATCAAGTTCCCACGCACTCTGTCAGCCGACGCCAAGTCCCTGCTGTCCGGCCTGCTCATCAAAGATCCCAACAAACGGTGTGTGTGCGCTTGTTGAGGCTCTGTGTAGGTAACCAAGTGTCAGAAAATGTAAAGACGTAAACACATCTGCTATATACAGAATAAAAATGGCCAATTAAAGATGAGGAAAGTTTGCTGGGGATTTTTTCTCAATCGTGCAAATAAAAATAAACATTCTCCTCTGCTCTCCTTTAGGCTGGGTGGAGGACCAGATGACGCAAAAGAAATAATGAGACACAGTTTCTTCTCTGGCATTGACTGGCAGGATGTCTATGACAAAAAGGTTTGGAGCAACATGATGGTAAAACGTATATTTGCTTTGTGTACTACTTTGCTTCATACTGTCAAATAAGGTACAACAGGATTTTCTCATTCCAACACTGGCTGAAATATATAGTGACTTGTATCTATGCAGAAGCTCAGGACTAACTCATGTAAGCATGTGCATGTCACACATGAACACGTGATGTGTGCATCAGAACAGACGGGCAGCATATCAAGCACATGCTATCACCGAGACGTGTGACCTTGAGTCCTGGAGGTTCATCGGTCTGTTCATGTGTTTGTTCATATGACACCACAGAGTGGAAGTCAGGGCTGGTGTGGAGACACCTATAGGCTGTGACACAGGTGCAGAGCCATTAACTACATTTACTGGGTTTTTTTTTAAACCATCCTCCTCTCCTTTCTCTTTTCCTTTCCTCTCCACTCTTCTTACTTTGTTCTTCCTATCATTTTTTCTTCTTCTCTCTTCAAATCTCTCCTTCCTCTCTTGTCCCTCCCTCCCTTTCTTCTCATCTCCTCTCCTCTTTCTTTCTCCATACTGTCTCTCCCTATCTTTCCCTTTCATTCCTTTCCTTACCTCTCCACTCTGCCCTTTTCTTCTCTTCTTCACTTCCACTAACATCCTTCCTCTACTTTCATTTTCTCTACTCTTCTCCCTCCTTTCCTCATGGTAAAACAGCAATAAATAAATAAAATAAAATAAAATAAAATGCAGCGGGGGCAGTTCTCATGGGCCTTGTAAGTTATGGGCATAGAAAGAAATCATACAGTATGATTGTTAACTTTTGTCATATAAAGATTTTGTAGCTGTTCAGTGGCTTCTAGTTATGTCAGCACTGTTACATGGACATTTTTAAAAAACTGAGATGATGGAAGGCTTCTCTGGTGCTGCTGTGTGAATAAAAAAGTGTGAATAAAACCTGTGGTCAGCATAAATAATAACCCAGCAATAGTGAAGGATCAAGACTCCACATACCTTCTGTTTCCGTGCCTGAAACTGAAGGAATTTCTGCAGGAATTTTTCTCTCTTACGTGGACACGAGCGCACAGAGTGACAGGAAATATAGGGAGAGAAAAGAGAAAATTAAAGAGGAGGTTGTGACATGCATCAAAGGGTCCTCTAGCCTCGAGTCGAACCGTAGATACTGCACTTATGTTGTGTGTTCTTTAACTGTTCAGCCCAAACTGCCGGAACCTTCTTGGCATCCACAGTTTGACGTCCTTCAAGCCGCTGCTTTGTAGTTTGACGCAGCAGCATCCAGCCTTATTGTGTGATGTCTCATCTTTCCCCTTTATGCCGTCCTCACGTCTCGCTCTCAGCTGGTCCCTCCCTTCAAGCCTCAAGTGACGTCGGAGACAGACACCAGATACTTTGATGAGGAGTTCACAGCCCAGACCATCACAATCACTCCACCAGAGAAATGTGAGTCTCTTCTGTCTCTCTCTCTCTCCCACACATTTACACACAAAGAGAATCCCACATGAACACCTCATTTAATTTCTTTGACGTTGCTACAAATATTCTCATTGGGGAGGGAAACAGAGAATAAACAGAGAAAGTAAAATTTCTAGTTTAGTGTTTTTCTTATCAAGTGTTCAGAAAATACATGTTCGATGTTACTGTTGTTAAACGAGCACACAAACCAAGATCTCATCTAAAAATGTGTGTGCTATATAATTAAGCTGTTATACTTTCTTTTTATATTTCTGCAGATGATAATAATGCTAATGCTGCACAGCGAGTAGACTTCAACTGTAAAACACCTGCTGGTGATTTAAATTCATATTTCTTAACTCATATGGATTACTTTAATAATTGTAATTCCAAACAATTATTCAGTGTTCCCTCTCTTTCACTGGGTGATACATTTCCACTTGAATTAAGCGAGGGAACAAGCGCTCAAAAGTGCGCTTGTCTGTTTATTCAAGTGTCTGGGTAATAGTCCTCAGGCCACACGCAGCTCTTCACAGGCGTTTGAAATAAAGAACGCCTGTTGCAAAATGTTGGGCACTGAATTATGCATGAGTGGAACCGATGTGTTTTTCTGCAATAATGTGAGGTTCCACTTGTTTTTGTAGGTCGCACATCACTTAGTGAGCAGGAGACTGGCACATCAAAGGCACACTTGTTAATTGAATCATTTTGTGTTTAAATCTACAGTACAATAACGCACCACAAACCTATTCTTTGTGAAATCAAACTGCCTACTTGTTACATTTCTTATTTGATTATATGTATTTTTTACATAATAAGTAATCAAGTCATTAATTACGACTGAATCCACATTTTTCTTTAGTTGATGAGGACGGAATGGACTGTCTGGACAACGAGAGAAGGCCGCACTTCCCACAGTTCTCCTACTCTGCCAGTGGGCGGGAATGAACTGTTCATCACAGTGACATCATTACAGCTGGTCTTTGAGGTCATCAGTGTGGGACACAAATATCTACAGCTTTGGACCGACCCAGAACGACCGTGACTTGAAGGATTTAACTCTTTTAATCTTCCTCCTCTCTTTTCACCTCTTCTTTCTTTTTTTTTTCTTTTTTTTTTTTTTTTTTTTTGGTGAATCCCTTTTAGAGAGAAATTCCAGGCAAAATTTCTTTTGAATGCTGCACTGCAACCCTATAGGTGATCTGAACTGTGATGTGATGAGGTACTGTGTAATGTCCCTTTAAAAGACGGGAGCATCACCGGCCTGCTGTGCTTTGACACGTGTCTGTCCAGCCGAGCTCTAAAAACAAACTCTTCTGATCACGTTAGACAGCAGCTGATGCATTTTTAACGCAATGTTTTTGTGGCTTCTTATCTGTAAGACGGCGATGCAACATTTAAAGTCGTTCAAACACAAACTGCCGCTACCGGTCGTACCTCAGGCTTTTACAAACAGACAGATACTCAGACTCAGAGAGACACTTGGGTCTGATTTCAAATCCTCACGTAAAAAATTCTGGGATTGATTGAGGCTGCCTGGCATTGAGCAGAGTTCTACACACCTCATGTTGTCAAGCAGGATTTGACTCAGGTTTGCTCAGTGCAATTTGTTAATGTTGCTGCTATTTCAACTACTACCACATCTTCTACAGGTAGTATTCCTCCTACTACTGCTACTACTAAGACCCGGTGCTACACTACTAGCTTAATGCTGCAGGTCATTACACAGGCGCCAGCAACACATCAACCACCTGTATGAACGTGGATGCTCGTACAGCTGCAGAACAGATGTTGCTGCTACTCCTCATGTACTATTACACATCAACTATGTAGATTAAGAACATAGGGTGTCATGTTTGTGTGTGTGCGCGTGTGTGAGGTACCATACAAGTTTGTGTTCAAGACGCGCCTCAAAGCACAGCAGTCCAGAGGGATGAAGCTCCCTAATCATGAGCTTTACTACATTACCCACAATGCAGTGTAAGGCTGTTGATATGTCCATCACTGCAGAGGTGAAAATGAGAGGAAGACTGTTGAATGTTTCCCCCTAGAGTTTTTTATTTATTTCACCAACTACAAGTCCCTTGATTTCAAATCTCTTCTGTCCCAAAAGGGAAAACAAAACGGTACTTTGTGTCGATGATGGGAAGCTTTACTGTGACATATTGTTGTTGTGGTTTTGGGAACCAGGTGGCTGTACCTCTCTGTCTTTGTGCAGGAAAGGAAGACAACGGCAGGAACAGATTAACCACAGAGTGAAAGGAGAAGTCCAGGGTGGCAGAATTGGGCATTGTGATAAGGAGAGAGAGAGAGAGAGAGAGAGAAAGAGAGAGAGAGAGAGAGAACAGGTGAAAAAGCTCCAAAAATTATACAATACGAACTATTTATAATGTGATAATTTATGATGTATTGATGAGTCAGGTGACAGCTGATTTCCTGTTTCCTGTGAGATTCTTATGAAGGATTTAAAGAAACAAAAAAGACATTATGGTCTGCGAGGAGGTACGCATCAACATTTATGGGTTTACACCAGTCACAGCAAAGGCTATAATATATATATATGTTCTATTTATTGTTGTACTCATTGGTTTTATATTTAACTTTTTCTATTGTTATTACATTATTTTAGAAAAAAAATATTTCTTAGGGCTGAGAGGAAAAAAGGCACCTCAAGAAACAAAAATGGCTGAAGAATGTAGGAGGGAAAGCAGATAGCCTTCCTGCTCCATTGTTTATATTACGATGTTTTTGTGTTGTTTTTGTGACCAAAATGTGACAGCCAAGAGGTGACAGAATGCATTAGAGACAGATGATTGTTTACTGTGAGCTCAAAGAAGATTCTGGGACAAGAGGAGTTGATAGAAACTCAGCTTTTCTTCTTCCACTTAATCCAAATCCTACAGGTGTGCTGTGTACCTAGAGGCTCCTCGCACCTGTTTGGTTGTTGACACAAATGTCCCCCATATTTAATCTCACCACAGGTTTGTGTTGCTAAAGGCTGAGAAAGAGTTCAGAGAGAGAGAGGAAGTGAAAGTTGAGCACAGGGAAAACAAGCGCAGCACAGAAGTCTGAATGTAAAGTGTTGAGGATTGAAGAGATTCAATACTGAACTGTACGTGCAACTGTTTACTGTAAGTGTTTCCAGGTAGAGCGGAGGAGAAAGTCAAGACGTTTCATGTGAAGTTTAAAGGTCAGTCAGTGTTTTCATGTCAGTTTTATGGATTAAAGATTAGGGAACATTTTTCCCCTGTTAACATTACGTTCGTTATGAGAGTGAGGATGATCAGAGTCTGGGCCACTGAACCACCCCTGCACTCTCCTCGCTCTGTAATGCATTCTGTCATTTCTCTGGTCTGGACTCTGTTTGTTTGTATGTTTGCGTCGTCATGTCTTCCAGTCTGACCATCAAGATTTAAAATCCCCTCAATTTCTCTGTCTTCAAATGCCAGTAAGCCTTATGGTTTAGCTCAGAATAAGTCAAAAAACTTGATATCAAACACTTCAGAGAGAAAAAAAATCACCAGATGTGATGAAATATTTTTAAAAATTTGAAACCGCTAAATAAAAAAATAAACCAAAAAAAGTTTCATTTTCAGTATCTGGATGACACAGATTAAAAGAGAGTACTGGGGGATGTGCTCTCATTGGGCAAAGAAAACTGCATTCCAGTATATTTATTTGAATGTTTTTATTATTACCATTGATGGATAACTTGAATTTATTTTCTATTTAATTTATTTGATGTCATTTTGTTTTGGAGTTCAGCAGTAAGCGGGTGTAGTCTTGTTTCACTCTGCAGTTTTAGTCTTCAGACTTTGTTCGAAAAATAAACGACTACTTAGCTTTTCTTTACAGATATCTCTCTTATACGACACATTACACGTTTTTCAGCTGCTCTTACGTCCATATGCTTTACTCTTGCACATCCATTAAATTGCTCTTAGCTAGCAAAAGCGCTTTATGGCAGGAAGAATAAAAGGATGGCGCTGGCCTGCATGCCATAGTCCTCCTCTGTCCGCACTACCAGTCCTAAGTCAAAGTAGCACTCAGAACTCTAATGAAAAATACTTCTCTGTGATCGATTGAGCCTGTCTGGCACGGCTAAAGCAGCCGAATCCCACCCAGCTGGCACCCTCGACAGGCTCAAGCAAATGCGCCCAAGTATTTGGAAGGATTTCAGCTTTGATTTGACCCAGGTCTGCAAGTGACTGAGGAGTTCTAGCTGTATGTGCACGCTTACCGCCAAAATCATTAGAAGTTCATAAAATACTGCTTTGTAGCTTTGGCCACAGCACTTTCACACCCATCACTTTTTATATGATTCAGAGGAATCTGATTCAGCCCTGCTTTAAAGGAAGATTTTTAGCTTTTTATTATGTTTTTAAGAAAATGAGGATTTTTAAAGCACATCTCTCCTCCACATACGACCGAGCTTTGATGTTGCTCTGATGTGTAGAGTTGGCGAGGCCTGAGTGATTGTGTCCCACATGTTGGAGGAGAGTCAGAGCGGGCTGTGGAAGACGCTTGGTGGATGTTTTCAGTAAACTGGTCACCCTTTATAAACTCAAACATCCACAATCATGTTACAGAGTCCTTCTCTCCTGAATTGCAATGTTTTCCCCACAGTGAGCCTCCAACTCGCTTTGATCAGTTCTCTATGGATTCGAGTTCATTTAATGACAGAAACAAGGCCAGAGGCTGATGCTAAAGGTCAGAGATCATAATTTTTTTTTTTTTTCCCTCCAACTACTGCAAGTGGAGAAGGTGAAGCTTTGTAATCCTCTTCCATCAATGTGGGTTTCCCCTCAGAAACTAGAGTCAGTTGAAGGGATCATGTCAGTGATTTAATTTTGTCTCAGTGGTTTTTACCAAACTGAGGTTCTTAAACTGGACGCTGAAGTTCAGTTCGAGCCTCCTCACAGCTTTACTGGTGCGAATCAACCGTACGTGATCGATCTGACGGTGCACTGACAGTGTTCACTCTTAAAGCTGCTGCTGTTTGTACTGTACATCTATCACACAACAGATCTGACTCAAATAGTATTTGAATAACATGTAAAATCCTTTCAAAGACCTCAGCTGCTCTGTATTGATCTCGCCCCGTTTGTTAATGAATGGATGGCATCAGCCAAAAATCACAAGCCGCGCTCAGCCTGGCATTTAATGCAGATAATAAGTAAATGGCTCCAGCGTTTGGAAGGATTTCTGAAAGTATTTGACCTTGTGTCTGCGACAGAACTCCTCCCTTCCCTTCTCTCTCTGGTACTAGTCTACTATCATCATGATTATTAACATGAACAAGCATGAGATGCATTTATTTATAAACAGCAAACAAAAAAGGCAAACATTTACAAATATTACAAAGTGTAAATGAGTTTTTAATTTCACGTCCGTGTCCATCTACTGTAGCTTTACAGTTGAGAGACAATTCTGGACTGCAGCCAGCTGTTTGCAGAGTGGGCCACGTTTCCCTGAAGCACTGCGCTGAAGTCAGCTTCGCTCTGCGACGCGTCAGTGGAGCAGAGGCAACGCTGACTGAGACAGTGTCAGGAAACTCAGCAGATCGATCAAACAGCCTTTTTCTGTCACTCATGCTGTTAGGATGCAGTGCTGCTGGCCAGTGAGGCCACGAGGATGTGAAAACAACAAATTACCATCAACATGAAGCTGTTTTTTACACTGTACATCCTTAGTATTTTTACACATAAAATGTATATGATAGGGATGCACATTATTTTCCTTCTTACAGACAGCTTCAATAAAGCACTATGTCAATCTGCTACGATGGTGTCGTCTTGTTTGCTTTTGTCTAAAGATGTTATTTATTATTCTCTGAACTTTCAGCTCAGTTCAAATGTTAAAAACAGAAATGAAACGGGAAGCAGTCTTTAGAGTTCTGGCTTAATGTTTTTATCAGAAAAATATGAAACAGTATTTGTTCTGAAAAAAAATAAAGGAAAGAAAAATAAATTTTGCAGTAAAATGATCATATTGGGCATTCAGACAACATTTCAAAAACGTAGTGCCTTACTGTCAGATGTAAATTTAAAACGGAGCCTTGATTTTTCAGCTCAGATTACAATACGTTTTGGATTAAACAGTGCACCTAAATACAAAAGACAAACACAACTGTCTGCCTGCACATCTCCCAAGGTAAAACCCCATAAATGACAGTTGATATTACCAAGAAAACCTCAGGATCCAAACAGACAATAGTAGCTAACAGGCAGGGCAAACTCATGTGGACAGAGCATCGACTCGTCTCGTGTTCGGGAGCTAGAAAGACACAAACACACACAGACACGACATACAATAAAACCTCTCTCAGAGCTTCTATCACACATAATTTCTCTGATAATAAATCGAGCTGAGTACAGAGACAGAATCATTAGTCATGAAGGGACAAACATCTTACTGATGTTATTTTAGGACAACTGCATCATGCACCTGGACTGAAAAGACTGCCACAAATCCTTTTAGTAACAGAACAGTGAGTCACACACTGCTCTGTGCATGGTGTGTGTGTGTGTGTGTGTACCTCTATGTGGAGGTTCTGCATCTCCTCACTGAGTGTGTTTCTCTCCTGCATCAGCTGGTTCTGTTTGGCCAGCAGCTCACACACCTGCTGGGCGCTGCTCTGACAGTGACGGTCCAACTGCTACAGTCTGCAAAACACACACGCACGCACACACACACACACACACAATTTTGACAATATTGACTGAAAGTGTGTGAGAGGAACGTACCCTCCTGGCAGACATAAAACCAAATGTTGTAAATATTGAAAGAGAGCTGGATCCACAAAGAGCTTTTAATATCACTGGACTTTGTGTTGATCAAGTAATCAACACTGTTTACATGAATGTGACAGCAGTGTTCATCTTATAGTTATAGACAAGGACCTTAAAACTAGTGATGCATTGAATCCATATTAGATAATACTGAACCCGATGAATGGATCTCTCATGACAACATCCAACAAAAAATGTTATTATTAATAATTTAGTCTGTTGATTATTTCCTTATGAATCCTTTTGTCTAAAATATCAGCCAATAGTAAAAAACAGCCTGTGGTAACGTCTGCAGATGTCAGTTAGTTTACTCTTTTCTAAGAGGAAG
>JAQFJA010000003.1:19911773-19928200 GCA_029874485.1 Naso brachycentron
CAGTAGAGGTGTAACAATACATCAACTTGTACATTTGACAGTTCGGGTGCACAGAATGGTACGGAGAATACACAGTATAATTATACACAGTGTATTGTATTAAGACTAATGAACAGAAGGCGGAACCAAATTTACATACATGCGTTCCACCAGGAAACCTTAAGCAGCGGTAAGCCTTTAGCAAGTAAAGGTACATTTTCAAAATAAAACGCCCTGTGTAGATCGTTTCGCATCATTATGCACAAGTCAACAATGATTTTCTCACCTGAGCCAGGGAGAAAGAATAAAAATGGGAAAGAAGGATGATGCTATGGTGAAATTTTTGTACTGAACCTGTACCAAACTGTGAGCTCTAAATTGAGGCGTGAACTGAACCGAGACTTTTGTGTACAGTTACACCCCTACTACACAAGGAAGTATTTTGATTAAAAGACACACTTCAGACTACGTCAGTGATCTGAGCCAGGGAGATGAGCCTCCATCGCAGAAAGGTTTAAGAGTTCCTCAAACAGTTTTGCCATCTAACAGTTTCCTTTTTCAAGATCAGCAGATCTCCTCCTTGCTGAGAAAACTCTAAGCAAGGCCTCGACTCCTTTTCCTAAGTCATTTAACAGCTTGCCACACACGCTTTTAGGCCAACAAGAATTCTAACCTCATCACCTCCTACATGCAAAGTTTTGCTCCAGGGGCCACAGAAGCTTCAGCACCACGGGTAACCGAGCCCAAAAGGCCTCAGCTCACGGCCTCCTCCACAGCTTCACCATAGATTTTTTGGATTGGTGTCACTGTAGTCGCATATGATCTTCTGTTAAGATGCAGGACATTTTTTTTGCAGAAGTGGAGGATGAAGACTGAGCTCACAAGATCCTCAGCCAAACATTCACAGTTGACCCTGAGTGCAAGTTTTGTAAAGTTTGTGCAGCAGCCTCCCACTTCTTATCCAATTCACTACCAAGAGGATTAAGGCCAAAAGTTTTACTCTTTTCTTCAACTCAGTGTTGATGACATAAAGCTGCATAACAGATTAAATGAACAGTCATGTTTGGACAATTTCTGGCCCAGAAATCCATAGTCACAAGTCGAGGTGACAAAGTGACAGCGAGCAAACCTATTCTCTGAAGCTTACGGTCCACCTACAGCTCTAAGGAGCCACCCTCATTAACATGGATGCTTGATTTCATGGGGATAGCAAAACGGGTGGAAGATTTGGGGCATTGCAGACATTCCACTCCTCCAAACTACAAAGCAGGCACACAGGTCTCAACTACCCACCAGGATACACTGATGCATGCAAACCCACATATCTACCCATGCATACCTCCCTGGCATGCGACAGAGGTTATGCTGGGCAGTTTCCACTGTGGCCTTTGGGATCTGTGATCACAACACGGGGAGAGATAAGACTGGATGGAGACAAGGAGAGAAGAAAAGAAAGAAAGTGAAGAAAGACAGGAGCAAACAAACAAAACAAACTTGGTAAAGCCCTCTGCTGGGCTGGGGCCGGAACTGGAGTGTGTGTGTGTGTGTGTGTGTGTGTGTGTGTGTGTGTGTGTGTGTGTGTGTGTGTGCGAGGCGATGTGAACAGAGTGGCGGGGATTAGGACAGATCCTGGGCTGTCCAACTCACAGCTGGCTGATGATCCAATCCTGGAGCGCAGCGCAGCGCACCAGCCGCCATGGGACCCCCGGATGCGTGCATGCATCTGTGTGTGAGCGTGTCTGTTTGTGTCTGTGTGTGCAGGCATGTGGATTTGACTGATGTGCGTATCAGTGTGCACATTTGAAGGCATGCAGTTGTACAAACAAATGTGTGTGTGAGTGTGTGTGCATAAGTATGTGTTTATCAGGAAGGTAGGGCTATTAGAAATCAAACAGAGGCTGTCTGTGCTTCATGTCCCCTGTTTAAAAGTGGGCTGTGATCATTTGGGCCACGAGAGGAGGACAGAATGAAAGAGGGGAGCGAGCAAGTTTCAGAGAGACAATCAAAGAGCTGCCTTCCAAGGCTGGTCATACAAATGCCTCCCAGCCTCACTACTGTGAATCTCACACTCTTACACTCTAACAACACACACAAACCAGCCCAATATGCTACAAAGAGTCATGGATGGCTCTGTAGTGAACAACAAGGGAGGGCAAACAGAGGCAGGACTACGAATGAATTACATGTAGTTCGGCATAACCCCAGAAGGCAGAAAAGACAGACAGACAGAAAGAGAGGACAGAGGAATATAGTGGGAGCTGATCGCTTGAGGTTTATATGCTTCGTTTGGAACAACATGAGAAAAAAGCAACAGAGAACATGATATATGAGGGAAAAAAGCAAAATAGAAACATAGTGACGGCCTGAGGACAGACAAAGGCTTTGACCGCATCTCAGCAAGTGTGTGCTTAACACAGTTGTTCAATTTCCACGTTTTGTTAGATGACCTCCTTCATCTGCACGAATCCCAAAACCATCTTTAATAAATCTAAAGCTATGTTAACAACTATGAATAAATGGAAAAACTTTGCAGGCTTCCAAGAAAACAGTTTTGGTCAAACTCGCCTGCTGAACAGCTTGACTGTGAGTGATGAGGATAGAAAACAAACTCCTTAGCGTGTCCTTAATAGACCCTCTGCTCCGGAGTTCCTGTTTCGATGGTTTTCACAATGCTAAGCGACATATGTCACAAGCATAAGTGACAAAGTGATGGCCTGTGTTTGTATGTATTTTATGTATCTGAACAGAAGCGCTTTTCAGATGGTTGAACAAAGTCTAAAACCTCCTCCGCCCACATCTTTCATCTGAATTGAGAAGCTGCATTCAACAATTTTTACACAGCAGGCCTTTATGCCTGGCTGTTTGAAGCAACTAAAAACACTTTTGCATTTAAAAGTAGTCAGACAACAGGTCATACAAACAAATTCACCCCACTCAAGATTGGTAGTGTGGCCAGCTAAACTAGGCCTCATTTATAAGCTGATACTAAATGCAAATCATTACTCAACATGTTCTAACTTTTAATTAAATTAAAAATAATGGACAGACATCAGTGGACTGTACAATGAATTCTACAATTCCAGTTTCAGATATTTTTATATATCTTTTAGCAAGCCACAATTATACAAAGAAGTCTAACTCCTCCCAAAAAAAAAAATCCTGAGCCAGGGCAGACTGGTTTGGTTGACCAACATTACATGGTCGAGAAAAATTCACGCCACTGCCTGCAGATTCTTTTAATATGCTGTGGCCATATTTCACAAAGACAGAGACATGCAGGTCTTCAGACACTGTTCCTGCACTGCACATGCTATTTCATTTCATTAAACACCTTCGTTTTTTATTTAACAAAGTAAGAATTTAGTTTTTATGACTCTTACTGTTGTGTTTTTTGTTTTCTAAAAACTATTTTAAGAAAACACCGCTTTCAAAAGCTCTAGCCCAAAATTGGCCTTAAACAGAATCTTGCCATAATGCATGTGAACATGCTTTTAATGCACTGAAGAAAAAGAAAGATCCATATTAAATCAGTCTCAAAAGAGGCTTTCACTGTCAATAACCAAAATTGAATTTGAATAGCTACATGCTCAGCCAAGTCAACAGCTGTCAAACATCTAGTTTGCATCTGCGGATAGATAAAACTATAAACTCTCTCATGCACAAACACCAGCACACATGGCAGTAAAATGGCTTCGTCCATCGGCTCCTCTAGTACAGGTCAAAGTCATCATGTTGCCATATTAATATGCATGTCATTCTCCACAGCTGGCTGCAAAATGCGCGCACACACACACACGCGCGCGCGCATGCTCCTTGCCTCAACCCTTAAACACACGACAGCCCACCATGCGGCAAGTGTGTTAGCACTGGCCATCTGACAGAAGAACACACTTAAACACTGATCAAGCCGAGAGCTGCAGTACACACACACACACAGCACAAAGCAGACAGACACATTAATAAATATACACACACACTCACAGATTATAGAAACTTGCATCCCACAGCCTCCAGCACCGCAGGGCACCACCGCCACATCTGTGCCCATGTCAGACACCTCTGCTGTGGGCAGCGGGGGTGAGAGAGTGCCCTGGGCGGCTGGCATGGGCTGGCACGGCTCTGGCAGTGGCTGGTGTGGAAAGGAATAACAGCCAGCAGATGACAGGAGGGACAGAGGGAAGCAAAAGAGAAGGGAGAAATGCAGGAGGACAGGAGAGAAAAAAGAATGGGAAAGGAAGAATGAACAAAGAGAAGATGATACAGGAAAAATAAAAGTAACAGTTAAAAGTTTAGAGGATACCAAGGAAGCACAGTTAAGAAGTAAGATCAAATGACATATGATTGTACGGAAAAAGCCTAACATAGGGTGATACAGGGATGAGACACAAAGATGCAGAAACTGATAAAAAGAGAGAAAATAGGAGATGGAGATGAGAGGGAGGGGAGCCGGTAGCGCCTGTCGTGACAACGGGTGCAGGGCACTGGCAGGTGGCACTGAGGCCAGGCTGTCCAGTGACCATCAGCCGCACTTTTCTGTATGTGTGTGTTTGTGTGTACATGTGTGTTTGTGTGTGCACCAGGGATAGAAGAAAGGCTCAGGCGCCATTTTGGCTCTGCTGGAGCTGTTGCTGGGCTGGGCACTGGCCTGGTGGCACAGAGTGGGCAGTGTGTGTGTGTGTGTGTGTGTGTGTGTGTGTGTGTGTGTGTGTGTTGCATTATGTTGTGGCATGCTTAACAGGATTATGGGTGACCTGGTGAGGTCCAGTTGGTACCGGGACCATGGCACAGCGGCATGCATGTGTGTTTATGTGTGTGTGGTTTGTATAATAGGATTAGCTGTTACCTGGTGCGGTACAGTTGGTGTGCTGGTCTGAACTGGACTGGACTGGCCTGAGCTGGGCAGGAGCTGGGCAGAGGGGAGCACTGCGTTTGTGTGCGTGTGGTGTGTGTGGTGTGTGTGTGAGTGTGGTGGCATGTATAATAGGATTAGGTACTACCTGGTGAGGTGCAGTTGGCGCTGGGCATTTGCCAGCTGTTCTGCTAGGCTCAGGGCTTTGGCCTGCCATTGGCTCCCGTCCTTTTGGACCGCCTCCAGATGCTGCCGACAGCCAACCAGCTCTGAATTCAGCCTTTCCACTTCCTGTCCCGCAGAGATGGAAGGAGAGAGGGAGGAGGAGGTGAGGAAATCTTTGACAACAATCCACCTTATGCTCTCAGACAAACAAAATGATAAAGAATGATTTTGACCTCCTGTAAGGGTTGAGTGGGATAAGGAAATTATTAACTTCCCCAAAATTCAAATCATTTGATTTCAAACGTTAAAACAGTACTTGGAAATATCAAGGGCAAGTCATATTGTACTCGAGGCATTCTATTTAACAAGCCCTGTCATTTAAAAATGTTACAGGAACTTCTCGCTCTTTGCTCTGTATGTTTAGACATAATTAATAACTTGACAGTCTGGATTATTGCTCCTTTTATAAATGAAGTGTGATACATTTGAAAGTTCGCAAATAAATACATCTAAGTTTTTCGATTTTGCTTCTTACCCCTCAGTATAGCTTCCCCATTAATGTCTGCTTACTAAATTATAGACTAAGATAACAGATTATTGGCTGGCTTACAAGCTACTGAACTAATCTAGCAGTAATCAAATTAACAAATCTAATGAATCAGTGGGTTGAATGAAGACGTACCTGTGCAGCTTTTTCCATCTGTCTGCTGGTGTTGGTGCTGAGTTCTCGGAGCTCTCTCTCTGCCTCCTCTCGCTGTAGTTGGGCCTGGCTGAGCTGATATCGCAGATCCACACACACCTAGCAACGAAAAGGACGGATTGAAAACAGCCAGTCCTTTGATTAATAAATGTTACTTCTTGTCTGTTCCTTCATTTTGCACATTTGTAATTTTTCTTTTTATCATCTCACCTTCTCATTAACTTGGAAAGTTCTTTATTTAAATCACCACACTTCGCCGTACAATAATCCAACTTTTAAACACAGTGGGTGATGATGCTGATTTATCTGGTTAAGAGTTTTCTTTCTGAACAACCACTTGTGTAAAAAAAATCTTACCATTTATGCATTACTGATACTATCTAAGTCACATTTAAAATGACTACACTGTGAGCTTCTGTCATTTTTGTTATCATTCATTACTAATTATTCTATTTACATAACCAGTAAAAAACTTGACGAAGTAAAAATGTGTCAAAAATGTTGTGATTTAGTTTTTTTTTGTTTTTTTAACTCTGATTTGCTCTCACCCAGCACAGTCGGACCTAGTGTCAAATTATTGAACAGAACCTGGAGCTGATGCGGATTTGGTGTCTCAGCAGAGCAAGTATTTGTTGATATGCACCACTGGAACCTGCGTCCTTTAGTTTTAGGAAAATAGGCGACAAAAGGCATTTCTGTTGCTGATTTGCAACTCTTTTCTCGCATGCATGTCCACAACTTTAAAATAAAAACATATTTACAACCAAAAGACATCTTCACATGACGCTCAGTTATTTCTCTTACCTTAACTTGCTTATGCACTCATGTTTAATTTATCCGTCAAACAACTGAAAATAATACTGACTGAAATGTATAAACCTTTGCTGCCATCCAGTGGATTTGCAAAAGCATTGCATGTGAACAGTAAAGACAACACCTGAGAATCAGGATTGTTTTTTAATCTCTGTTTTATCTCGTTGAAGGTGTTGGTCAACAGCCAAAGTACATCTACATCACCTGTTGCAGCACTGGAGCCTCCTGAAGCTAAAAAGCCTGTCCTGAGTCTATTGATTCAAACTGGCCACTGCAAACAATGTAACATGGGCACCAATGACGAGTAAAAACATGTACATGCTGACTTGCGGTTTTCTTGCACAACACACAGAGTACGTACCTTGGTGCTGTCCTGCTCATGACTGGTAAGCTGACGAAGAGTCTCTTCCAGCTGATTGTTCAGTGAACTCTTGTCTCTGTGAGCTCTGTCCAGCTGCCCTTCCAACTCAGCTACACGTTGGGAGAGGATGGACACCTTAGACACACAGAGAAATTTCATTGAAATTAAGAATGTCAGTGTTAGTTTACTCTTTATTTATTTATTTTTTTAAAGATATTTTTTGGGTTTTTGTGCTTTTATATACAGGACAGCTGAAGAGTGGACAGGAAACAGGGCAGAGAGAGGGGGAATGACATGCAGCAAAGAACCACGGGTGGACTCGAGCCCAGGTCGGCTGCGCGAGGACATAGCCTCTGTATATGGGGCGCCTGCTCTACCGACTGAGCCACCGGGCGCCCCCACGTTACTCTGCTTTAAATTAGAGACGCATCAGTTGTTAGTGTCAGCCTGGCATCCTCACTGACCCGCCGTGTTAGCAGCCCTGAGACGAAGCAGTGTGGAGACGCTGCTGTTCCCATGTTCATTTAAAACTCCGCCGCTGCATCTTATTGTGGATGGGCAGAGACAGGGGTGTTTGGAATTCATACATAGTTCTCAGTAAAACTTAAGTCAGAAAATTATAATTATTCCTTCATACCTTTCAAAATCTTGTCTTTTTTGTGTGGGAAGTTTCTGCCCGTGCTGGTGACAGATGTGGTTCCCGGTAACAGTGGGGTGTGTCGTCATAATGTTACTTGAGTTTTACATTTTTCGCCACCAGGGCCGCGTTAGACTCCAGTGTTACTCGAAGTAAAAACTCCAGCTCGTCATTTGCTGCTGCTCGCCGTCTTGTGATCTGTCTTAAAGTGAGGCGACCACTGAGCAATGCTTCCTGTTTACATCGGATCACACGTGTTCAGGGTATCTGAATGGTCATGTGACAAGCTTTTTAAGGTGGGTTTGTATGGACGGAGATTAAGGCTGAATCGCTCACTGAGATGAATATCTTTTTTGTTTAAAGACTGTCTAAAACTTGGAAGAGTTTTTGTTGATATGACAGAAAGCAGGCTGGCGTCTAACGGCTTTGTCCTCAATAACAGGATGAAGAACACAGAGTGGAGCCCAGTGGACAGGACATCAGAGCCAGAGCTCTGTATGACTACCAGGCTGGTACGTACACACAAACATACACACACGCACACACACGCTGTGCAGTTGCTCTCCTCATCACGTCTGCTCCACAGTGGACGAAACTGAGATCACCTTTGACCCTGATGACATCATAACGGGGATAGAGATGGTGGACGAGGGTTGGTGGAGAGGTTACGGACCTGACGGACACTACGGCATGTTCCCCGCCAACTATGTGGAGCTCCTCTAGTGTTCATCTCTCATGTTCATGCACAAATACACCTGAAATAAATGACACAAAATGTTTGAATACAACTGAATTTGAACTTTAAAGTCTACATTTTATTTTAACCCAAGTTTATAATAAACTGATTTCAGTTTTACTCTCTGAGTGATCTGTCAGTAATTTATTTTGATTACCCATCTTAAATTGTTTCAAATTAAATCATAAAGACCTCCTATCAAGAGTTTGTGACGTGAGTTATTATTATTGTTAAACCCCATATGGCTTTTTATCCATTAATTCAAGACACAAGATTTCAGATTCACTTTTCATTGTACAACCTAAAAAATGTCAAACAAATTAAAGTTGCAATCTCCTTATGCTACGATTTAAACAGAAATTTACATAAATGTATTAAAATTTTGCAACTCCATGAAAATTAAAACTATGTTTTCCACATTCAAAACGTTGAAGTACTTATGAAGTTTCATAGTCATAAAATGGATGAAAATAAGAATAAACAAGTAATCGCTGTAAACGATAAAAAATACTTACACTAACAATGACAACGACAACATTGACAACATCATGGCCGCTGAAGCCTGACACTGATTGTTTGTGAAGGAATACCTTTCTGATTTCTAAGATTTCCGATAAGAAATGCATGAACATTCTGAATGATATATGTTGTGCAAGCGGAAAGACCTACTTCCATGGAATCATATTTGGTGGATGGTTTCTAAAACTGGACATATTTGAAGGATTGTGCTCGGCCTTTGCCACAGCTGGTGAGCTCTGCAAACAGCAGCAATCAAACCTCTGGGTAACATCTTGGTAAGAAAGTCTGCTGCATTTTTTCCTAAAAAAGTCTGAAGCTTTGGAAAGAAAGAGCTGTAATATCATGGCTGATGGTCGCAACAGCAACAGAAGCTCTGACAAAACTCCTCCAAATGATGATCCGCCTTCAAACAAAGCCACTGCAAGTGAGGATCCTGAGTATGTGACAATGGACACTCTAAAGGAGTTATTAGATCAGCAGAAGAACTACTTTGAGGATCTGCTGAGAAGGCAGGAGACTGCATTTCGCAGCTTTACTCAAATGATCATGGATTCAACCAACAAGAGAGTGGACTCATGTCTAAGAGAGCTACAAGAACTTAAGGTGAGCCTGTCTTACTCGCAAAATGAAATTGATGAGTTAAAGAAGCATCACACAGCCCAGAAAATTGAGTCTAGAATGATAAACCAGCAAGTGAATGAACTGAAATCAGAAAAAGCATCAGGTGATTGTGAGCAGATGGATTATTTAGAAAACCAATGCAGGAGGAACAATCTTGTGATTAATGGACTGGGCCCTGATAAGGAGGATGAAACCTGGGCTGAGACAGAGGCTAAAGTGCAAGCAATGTTCAATACACAGCTGAAGATTGAGACCTCTGTGGAAATTGAGAGAGCTCATAGAAATGGAAAGTTCAGAGGCGACAGGGAAAAACCGAGAGCTGTGGTGATCAAGTTGCTGCACTTTAAGGACAAACAGCTAATCATGGCCAGAGCAAGAGCCCACCTGAGGAACACCTCATTTTACATCAGTGAGGACTTCTCTGAATGGGTGAGGAAGAGGAGGGCCGAGCTGCTTCCTGTTATGAGGGAGGCAAGAGCAAGAGGTGACTATGCTATCATCAGCTATGACCGCCTCATTGTGAGGCCAAGGAGAGAAGGACAAGTGCCAAGGTCATAACTGTTCCCAGTCTGACATGCACATGCATCATACATCTCTACACTGACAATGCCTTTAAAGTTAAATGGCAAAGGACTGCGTATTGCACATCTGAACATCTGTAGTCTCAGAAACAAAATTGATGATCTTTCTGTACTGCTTCAGGACAACAACATACATATTCTGGCTATTTCTGAAACACATTTAGATGCATCTGTTATGAACTCTGAAATAGATATTCCTGGTTATAGCATATTCAGATGAGACTGCAGAGGAGGTGGAGTTGCCTTCTATATACAAAATCACATACCTGTTAAAACAAGAGATGATCTCTTACACACATCTGTAGAATCCATATGGCTACAAGTGCACTTACCTAATGTTAAACCATTGCTTGTTGGCTGTTGCTATAGGCCACCAAGTTCTAATGCTCAATACGTTGATAATATTTGTGATACGCTTCGGAGAGCAGTGGATGAGAATAAAGAGACATACTTCTTAGGTGATTTAAATATTGATTGGCAATCTAAGACCTGCACTCTAAAAAATAGGCTACTTGTCATGGTGAATGTATGTAATCTGACTCAGATTGTCAATCTGCCAATGAGAGTTTCCTGTAACATCACTGGGACTGTTTCTTCTACATGTATGGACCATATATATACCAACGCTAGAGAACTCTGCTCCAAGGCCTATTCTATCCCAGTAGGGTTAAGCAACCATAATATTGTAGCCACTGTGAGGAAAACTAAAATGCCAAAAGATAAACCCAAAATTCTATTTCAGAGAATATACAAATCTTTTAATGAGGAGGCTTTTGTAAAAGATATACAGGAGTTGAGCTGGGATAGGATATGTGCCATACAGGAGACTGACGCTGCTCTTGAACTCTTCACAGACATGGTACTGAAAGTAATTAATATGCATGCTCCGCTTAGAAAGTTCACTGTAAGAGGCAACTCTGCTCCTTGGATTGATGATGAATTGAGAGGCACAATGTCTGATAGAGATAATACTAAATTGGCAGCTACCAAGAAACAGTGTAACTAAAATGAATAGATCAAAGAAAAAGGCATATTTTCAAGACAAATTATCAGAATACAAGAACAATGGGGAGAAACTATGGGCCACTTGTGACACATAATTTCTCCTCATTTGTTGAGGCTGAAGGTGTTCATCTGACAAAACCTTCTGAAATTGCTAACTACTTCAACACTTGTTTCACTGACAAGGTGTCTAATCTAAGGAGTAAGATGAGCTGTACTACAGATGATATGAGAAACTCTACCTATTTAATCACAGATAACATCATTAATGATAGAAAATGCACATTTATATTGAAACCTGTATCAGTTGAAGAGGTAAAACAGCTTCTGATGTCAGTAAAAAACAATACACAATTTGGTCTTGATAACATTGACGGCAGACTGATAAAAATTATGGCTGAACATATCTCAATACCTGTGTGTCACATCTTTAATTGCAGTCTCAGGGATGGTATCTTTCCTCGAGCATGGCGAGCAGCCAAAGTAATCCCAATCATAAAGGATAACAAGAATGCCTTTAATGGGTCCAATTGTAGACCAATCAGCATCCTTAACGTACTCAGTAAGATATTATAGAGAATCGTATTTGATCAAATATTGATATACTTTACCTCTAACAGAAAAAACTCAATTTATCAACATGCCTATAAAAGAGGCCACTCGACAGCAACAGCACTTTCTCATATGACTGAGGAATGGCTCAGTCATATGGATAACAGAAAAATTATTGGTGCTATACTGATTGATTTCAGCGCTGCATTTAATCTAATCGATCATAAGGGTCTGCTAGCAAAACTCTGTGCTTATGGGTTCAATCTCAACGCCATGGGATGGGTAAAGAGCTATCTGTATTCCAGGATGCAATGCGTATATTTTAATGGAACTTTTCCTCTTTTAGACATCTTGAGTGTGGAATTCCACAGGGGAGTTGCCTCGGTCCTTTATTATTTTCTATTTTTACTAATGATCTGCCACTGGTTTTGAATAGGGCAACCATGACCATGTATGTGGACGATTCCACTGTGCATGCTGCAGCAGACAGCTATAGTGAACTTAATGGTCTCCTTCAGAAGGAACTTGACTCTGTCTCTGAATGGGTTGAAAACAATAGACTTGCACTTAATATAACAAAAACTAAATGCATCGCCTTCAGTTCTAACTCCATCATCATCTCTCCTTATACATCAAGAATACAGCTCTTGAGCAAGTCTGTAAGGTTAAACTCTTAGGACTGACTATTGATGAGAAACTATCTTGGTCTACACATATAGATAATATAGTTCTCAAAATGGGCAGAGCCATTTCAGTAATCAAAAGATGTGCCATGTACTTGAATAATCACACTATGAAACTTGTAACTCAAGCACTGCTACTTACTCACCTTGACTACTGCTCAGTTGTATGGTCTTGTGCTTCAAATAAGACATACATAAGCTTCAACTTCAAACAGAGCCGCACGTCTTGTCTTAGGTTGCCCTTTCAGAACCAATGTCAAAAGTATGCACTCCAAGCTTCAGTGGTTGACTGTGGATAACAGGCTGTCCTGCAACCTTCTTACTTTTTTTTTTATAAAGTTTGTTCCTCAAATAAGCCCACATATTTTTTTTTCCAGAATCTGTCTTATCCACGACATCCATAATCATCACACAAGACAGGTCGCAAAGGGCTTATTTGTTGTACCTTTTGCAAAATCATGCTCAAGGCAAAAAACAGTCTTATACAGAGCCATTTCCTCTTGGAATATGTTACCTGACATTGCTAGAAGCATTGATTCTGCAACCGGTTTTAAAAAGTATCTTAAAAGGCAATGCCTTGACAGGCAGATGATTTAGATTATGTTAAGTTTGTTTCGATTTCATCTTTGTCCAGGGATACTTTAAAGTTCTACATGTTTTGTTACATTTGACTTTGTTACTATTGTCATTGTTGTTGTTATTGGTAGTATATTGTATTGATTTTGTTATTGTTTTGTTGTTATGATGACTTTTTTCTCTTTATCATTAAGATTATTATTATTATCATTACTATTATTTATTATTGATGTTGTTGTTGTTGTTGTTGTTAATTTTATGTGGTTTTTAATGGACCCAAGGAAGAGTAGCTGCTACCAGGTGTGGCAGCTAATGGGGATTTTAATAAAATAAATAAATAAATCAAATCTCAATAACTAATTAGTACTCTGCCATTACCTTTCCATTACTTGAGCATTTTTTTGTACCTTCCAGTGAAGTAATGCTTTTGCTGAGCTGTTACTTATCAAAAAATGATTACTCTACCATTACCTTAGCATTTTGTGCACTTTCAAATAATGCATTATAATGACCTGTTAATTATTAACAAATGATTTCTTTACCATTTTCTTACTATTACTTTAGCATTGTGTGTACCTTCAGGTAAAGTAATGTATTATCATGAGCAGTTACTCATTAACAAATTATTACCTTACCATAATTTAGGTGTTTTGCATACTTTCTACCAATGCATTTTACTTAGCTGGTACACATTATGAAATGATTACTGTACAATTACCTTACCATAACCTAACCATTTTGTGTACCTTCACGTAAAGTAATGCATTATGATGAGATGCTACTCATTAACAAATGATTACTTAAGAAGTATACAATATCTACCAGTCTATTTATCAGCAACTAGTCATTATCTAATAAATCATTACTACAGTATCTGCCAGTCTTTTTCCAGTACCTCCCAGTCTGTTTAGATAACACGGCCAGATTCAGGTCCAGGTGGGGAGATTATATCCCCACATTGGCATGGTAACACCTCAGGATCCTCCAGTTAGAGCTGGCTGATGACCAGGGAAAGGGAAGTCTAGGGCCCCCTGCTGTAACTGCTACCTCCAAAACCCAACCTCAGATAAGCAGCTGATGATGGATGGATGGAAGATTTTCATCTTCTTCTTCCCCTTAGCAGATAGATTTTTGAATACACCACTGCAATGTGGAACAAGAGCTCATTCTAAAGCATGCACATTTAGCGTGTTTGTTATACATACTGTTTTGGATTAAGTGATAAACGATTGACAGTTGACACATACGAATGGGTCCAAAGCGGGTTAATGCACCTAAGTAGGTCTGTGTAATAGAGTCTCATGTATGAAATGGTTGTATCCTCACCATGCTGCTTTTTTGAAAATGTGATAGGTTGGTTGCTGTCTTCCTCCCTCATTCTCTCCTTAGGTGTCTTGGGCCTAACATCCTATATTGCATCCATTAGATTTTGTATTATGATAGACTTCATTTAATTCATATTGCTGATTTTCAAACATCAGTGCCTATAAAACCCGAGGATGTCCATAGTCAGGGGCGGATGGCCGTCGAGTCCAGGGAGAAATCCGGTTCCTCTGTGGGCCTTGTGAGCAGCATCATCGACCCATTTGATTTATCACCAGCCCACATGTAAGTGGCCACTGAACTGTCAGTTTTTTGTTGTTCCATTGTGTTATTCATGCTATGGGGTTAACAGTGTGCCCAGGAACCTGTATAGATAATGACAATGAGATGTTAACATCAGTCTGAAGGTCTTAATTAAGGAGTGTGTATGGTGCCTCTGTAGGACTTAGCACGTGCATTAGTGTCGCGACGCTGATACCAGAGAGACAATGCAGGGAACCAAGTCAGAGGAAGTTTTGCACCCTTGGTAAAGCGGAGTGACGTATATTTTATTTTCTGCCGGTGTTACCTACACTGCCGCCTCACTGCATGGCTGGTTGGCGCGGATAGCAGGCTCGTGCAGTATAATCTGTGTGGACATTGTCAGCCTTTTGGGCTCTCATTTTATGTGTGCATGTTGTGGGCTTTTTGTTACTTTCTGATTTAGTTTAGTTACTGATTCAGACTGATTAAATTAGTTTTTCATTTATTGTTTTTGTTTATTCTTTTTGAGTTACATCATCGACTCTTTAGTTGGTATTATTTTGATCAAATTGCAGTTGGTTTTCTTTTCTTTAGATTGGTTTGAGATTTATGATTTGTTTTGTCTAGCTGCATCCTGCACCTTAAAACTCCTGCAGCTGATATTTTGTTTCCTAAAATTCTGATTATTTTGTGTACCTTAGTTTTTGTTTGGCATTCCGTTGTGTTCCTTTGCGAATTATAATTTTGAATTATTTCTGGCAGCTGGATTATTTTGTTAGTTAGTTAATTTGGTTAATTTGCCAATTTGGTTGCTGCCACTCCTTGAAAGTTTTGTTCATTTATTGGTTTGTTTTGTTTATTGATGTATTGGCTAATTGGAGTGTAACCCCATTCATTATCTTCCCTTGTCCTTTCAGGTGCTGGAATTTTACGGTGGTGGTCCTGGTGTCCGGGTGGTGGTGTCCCCTTTTTGTGTTCTGTGTGACCCCTGGTTTTCATTTTCCACTGTGTGCGTGAGTGTCACGAGTAATTGGGGTGCTCTTCTTCCGTGGGATCCCCGTCACCTCACTGCTCCATTCCCCCCATTGGTAAGCTCCAGGCCTGTTAGCGTCCCCCTTTCCCTGTTACATTCCTGTATGTGTGGTATCTTTAATAGGTATTTTACTGGAAATTTGTAATAAAGTATTCTTGTATTGTCGTAACTTGAACCACATCTCCCACCTCTAAGTACACAAACCTGAGTGCCTTTGTGCTGGTACCTTAAAAAAAAAACAAAAAAACCCCAATTATTTCCTTGGGCGAAATTCCCAAGGTGTTGTTGTCGCAGTATATATGCCCAAATAATATAACCACCCCCCTCCTTGCTCGCCACACTATAATTCACAGTGGTGGCCTGCTGGTGACAAACCTTTCACTTGCTCATAAAGTAGCTTTGAATTGGAGTTACAGTAGCCTGGGGTATCCTACAATTATGCTTATTATGCTTAGTGGTATTAAAGGCTGCTGTCTTTGTATTTATGTCGATGGGACGGGGGCAGATGAGAATCAGCAAGCTGGTTGTGGTGGGCTGGTCCAGGTAAAAAAGTCCTGGGGCCTCATGTATAAACAGTGCACATGCACTAAAATGTTGCGTACATGTTGGAATGTATAAAATTCAGCATGACATGAGAATGTGCAGACCTTAGATTATGTATTATGGCAGAGGTCTTTTAATTCATATTGCTGGTATATCGGTATCATATTGTATTTGCCACCGCAAACTCTGGACCAGCCATGAAAATGTGCGGGCTGTCCCGCAAACTCCGCATTTGGCAGTGCGAAACTACAAAGAACCGAGACTCCATAAATGTGCAGGTCAGGAGGGGCATTGATCAGCAAGTATGATTTTAGTTTTTACGTAGGTGATGCTGGTCAAATTGCTACAGGGAATACAACTGCATGGCACATACCGTGCACTCTGCCAAGCGCACACACTAGTGATGCACGGGTAGTGGGTTTATCGGTGGGCCCCGTGTTTACCTGCGGGCTGGGTGGATTCGGGTCACGCTAATTAACATATTAATTAATAGTGGATTGGATCATTGAAT
>JAQFJA010000003.1:19929795-19948893 GCA_029874485.1 Naso brachycentron
TTGGAAATACAATTTGGAAGTTTTAATTCTTTTTAAAATAACAACTTTGTAACATAATTTTATATAATAAAAAGCTCAACTCTTCTTGTATGTAATAAACATCACAAAAATCTCTGCTATTGCAGAATTTTCATGAATTCTGAGAACCGGGTGAGCTAGAGATGGTGAACAGTGACTCGACAAAAAGACAGATCTGTCATTCCTACAGGCTCATTTTGCCATGATGTGTGTTCTGCTTTCTGCAGCACGCTGTACTCTGTATTGAAATTTATGTGGCTGTCAGCTGCCATACTCTCAAGAACACGTGAGAACAGATGATGCAACACTTATCAAAAAATATCAGTGTCACCCTGCACTTACATTTAGCACTTGCACTGTATAAGTGTAGCCTAGCTTACTTTTCCTCAAATCCGTCTGTAATTCATGCTAAAGGTAGCAAGTTAACAACTGCCTCTAACTGAATATACCTCTGTTATCTACAGCTACATTGAATTTGTGCAGAGTAAGAGTACAGAGGCAACCTCAGTGTCTCATTCACAGATTAAGTAAAAACCATAATACCAATATGGTAAAAATATACAGAACTTTTACATATTTTTTCCTCACACATGACAAAGACATTACCACTGAGTTTCTTAATGTATAGTCTTCCAGAGATTCATCGGCAGCTTTTGATTTGAGCTCTGAATGCAACTTCTCATTCTCCACCACCACTACTCTGATCCGTTGTTTCATGCCCTGCAGCTCCTCCTGAAGTCACACATACAGAAATGAACATAAAATATCCAAATCAGCACAAAAGTCAAAAGGACTGAAAATATGCAGTATTACACACACATTCATCAGTGCAAATACCTTGCAGAAGTTGACCTCAGCTTCCAGGTGTTGGATATACTCTGACTGGTTGTGAATCATTGGGACTAAATCCTGTAAGGCAGGCAAACTTCCCTCTTGCTGTACTCTCTTAGAGAGTAAATAATAGTGACAATCAAAAATGAGAAAAAAAACATAGAATGTCAAACAAAATATTGATATCATGGAGACGCCTGAATGATTTTAAACATTTATCAATTCTGTAACAGGCTTTCCTCAAGTTTATTGCAGTTAAATGTGCACATAGCTGCAATCTACCTTGGATGGAGACGGTTTCTTTGAAGAAGAGAGAGCTGAGGGAATTTCTCTGCACTGCTTCAGTAGAAGGCTCTTCAGCTGGTTGACTACAATGTCAAAAGACACCAAAACAACATGAACACACACAAAAAGCATTCTATAATAACTTTTGTAATGTCTTTCAACAAGATTACAAGCAGGGAAATCTCCAGGTGGCGCATACTGCAATGTCTTTCAGACAGTTGTTAGTAAATCACCTGCTTCGCTCTGTGTCTTTTGGCTCCACGCAGCCTTGTCCTCTTCGGCCATGTTAGTAAAGAGGCTGCCATCAGTGACTCTGAGCTCCTCAAAATCCTCTCCATTAGGGCTCTGCTGCTCCAGAGTGCTGCTCAGCTGCTGTATGCTCTGGTTGGCTCGCTCTAAAATCCATCATACACTTGTCTCATATAGAATATTATTTCTGTGTCCCATGACAGTTTTGTCGCTGCCTGATTAACTTCCATAACTCAGTTTAAAGTTTACAAATTAAAAAAAGAGGACAAAACAAGTGGTGCAGGGCCTTATCTTCCACATTATATTGATGCAAGAAATCACAAATTTTTGCATGTCACAGTAGGAAAAGCACAGGTGCAAATTAACAGCATTAATTAATGATCTTTTAGTCGCTGTGCGTGCTGACACAATGTTGTGGCGTATAGATTAGAGCAGAGTCACCATTAATGTTAGACTGACGTATTTAGTAAAATAAGTATATTAAAAGTCAGTTAAGCCCGAATTCAACTAGTTGTGGTAAATGTTCCTCTAATGTTATCTATGCTAGCTTACTAACAAACTTTAACTTTACCACCTCGTTGTTCTGGCAGTTGTTTGCCTGTCTGTCAAAATTTGTCTGTCAATTATTTAATAATAATAATAATAATAATAATAATAATAATAATAATAATAATAATAATTTAATTAATTAATTAAAAAGTGATGTAGCCAACTTTCTGAAACTGGAGCATGACACATTAACGTTAGCTAATGTTTATTTTATTGCTAATATATTCTTGGCCGTTCATTTCTGTCAGGATGCGCGCTCGTCAGTTGACATCAGTTTGCGCGAGGAGCAACCGAGCAACAGGTGGCAGTGACATGACTTCTAGCTCCCTCTCCTCTTGCCACCGTAACGTTAGTTTCAATGGCACAACTATATTTACGTTTGAACGCTGACAAATAACGCTCTTTTGTACACAACAACATTTAGGACAGCCAGCTAGCACAGTTAACAGTTAACGTTAGCGTAACGTTGTACAAACGAACCATTTGACACCTCTCTCTTTAACGTGCAGCAAGATGTTAGCAAACTTAGTCAATTTATTAACGTAAACTTACGTCTCAGCTCCTTTTGATAAACTGCTAGTTGCTCCTCTTCCTCCTCATCTGAGTGTATTGGCTTCATACTGTATGGCTGGCCGCAAATTACGCTACATCACTTTGTGAACATGCTAAGCTAACGTTATGCACAGACATGTATACAAGCGTTTGTATCTATGGTTATGCACAGAATCTTCTTCTTCTTCTTCTTCTTCTTCTTCTTCCTACTTCTTCTTCTTCTTCTTCTTCTTCTTCTTCTTCTTCTTCTGGTCGTTTATTGCCGGGTGGCAACCAGCATTAAAGTGCATTACCGCCACCCATTATGCTTCGTGTGTGTGTGTGTGTGTGTGTGTGTGTGTGTGTGTAGCGCACGTCAGCAGTGGTGTGTTTGTTTCAAATACTTACATGTCCTACAGGTCGGTCTAATCTTCTCTTTTCCATATCCTGCATCCTGCTAACGGCCGTTTACCTAATCTCAGGCAGCTGCTGGTTGTAGTCTGAAGTCAAATTAGGAAATCTCATGTCTGCGACCATGTGGTGAATAGGGTGTACTGCAACCTAAAATCACCAATGTTGAGGACACAACTACAAGTAGGCTAATGAAATATCATGAAGCAATTAAAAAAGAGGAACTAGAGAGCTCTGACTAGAGCCAGATTAAGGTGGTAATGGGCCCCTAGGCTGCTACTTTTGGTGCTGTCAGATCACTGCCCACCTTAAGTATCTGTTCCGAGGTTTCAGCCTGTTAAAGCAAAGTTTGTTTTTCACCACTGTCACCTAGTGCATGCTCATGGGGGAATTGCCTTCAATTGATGGGTCCAAAAAACATAACAAATTTTAATTATAGAGTGTGGTCTAGACCTACTCTGTATATAAAGCATCTTGAGACAACTTTGTTGTGATTTGACACTCCATAAACAAAACTAACTTGACTTGACATACTTTCTGCTTTTTTTTTTACTTATGATTCTTAAAGGATAATAACAATATAGCCAATAATAAGGGTCAAGTTACTTTTTTGTCTGAAGTACCAAAAAAAAAAAAAAAGGGGCTGGTCAATCCTTGGCCCTTGGCCCACATGGGTTCCTAGGCTGCAGCCTGGGCAAGCCTGTACATTAATATGGGCCTGGCAATGACTGCAATAAAATTAGTTATTACAACAGGGAATAGCTTGAGGAGTAAAAAGTCCTGTTGCTACATGGCTGAGATCACCTGGTGTCCTTGTTTTGTACTAATATGCTGTGCTTTGCTCTGTGTCACTTTCACTTCTGTTATACTCCTGTTTTAACAGTCCAGTGAGTCACTGTTGAGTCTTCCACCTGCACACACAGACCTGCAAAGAGCGATCGGTTTACAGATAAGCAACAAAGGTGAACCACCAGTCACCTCTTTGAGGGATTACTCAGAATTACTTCCAAGGCATAAGTATGCCATTTGTTGTGCAATAGTGGACATTTCACAAGAAGAAATGGTCATAATCATTTTTAATCTCTCTTGTATAAACAGTTAATGAACAAAGACAACACAGAAGGGCACAGCTAAAGTTTTTATAGTTTTTAGTGTATAATAATTACACACATTAAAATGTCATTATAGTGAGTGAGTTTGAAATTTATTTATTTATTTCTATGTTTTTTGGGATATACTTCTAACTCACTCACACTGAATGTCTTAACTCAAGGTCACTTAGTGGATTTCCTGAGGGACTTTGAGCCACATATCTTGCTCTATATTAGTGAATGAAGTTTGCTCAGTTTATGGAGAGTGAAGAAGAAGAAGAAGAAGAAGAAGAAGAGAAAGAAGAATATATAGCACCTTTAAAAGTTTCCTGTATCTGCTGTATTAGATCATGTCATAAATCATTTATTATTTAAAAACTCCTGTATTGAAGAGCACTCCCTCACTATAATGACATTTTCATGTGTGTAATTATTATACATTTAAAAACTATAAAAACTATAGCTGTGTCATGTGTCGTCATTTGTTCTTTAATTGTTTATACCCTTTAAAAACGTCTGTTTAAACTACAGTGTGTTAGAGTGGTAAACTGTTGTTGTTATGAACAATTTAGGAAGTGTTTATATACGTTTTTATGAATGCCAAATGAGAGGGGTATCATGTTTTGTGCAGGGGGGTTAAACTGAGGTAAAGTTGTAAAAAGTTCCTTAACATACTCAATAAAAATTACAGAGTTAGAGATTCATAACATGTGAAGCACACGGTGTCATGTACGTATGTCATCGCTGGACCCTTTGTGGTCTGAACACAGGAAGCTGAGTCAAGTTCCAGGCAAATTTGACACATACTTCGGGGAGTTTTGAATGACATAGTTTTAAAATGATTGTGTGTGTGTGTGTGTGTGTGCTTGTGTTTATATCTGAGTGATACTGTTCAGTGGAAGGGTGAATCTCACATCACTATTTGTTGCTGCTTACAAAAGGGTCAGACAAAGGTAACCATGGATACACCCTCTCCCTATTGCACAACAGATAACTTCCTGTCGAATGAACCTCAACTCTGTACTTTTGATTTTTGCAACATGTCAGCAGAGGAGCGAGTGAGTCAGACTGATGGGTTCATTCATGAACATATGCATGATGTTGATTTGACATTTTCATTCACAGTTTATTGTGACAAGTTTGGGGTTTATTTTTATTTCAGCTGGTCCAATTGTGTCAATTTTTAGCCTTTAAAAAAACCTTTAAGAAAATATTGATTCTTTCACTGTCTGTAGACCTCCAGGGACCCCTAGAAGCTCCACATTTACTGCATATTTTTTTGGTCATTTGATTGGTTCCAATTTTGTTTTACCTGTCAAAGCTAATTTTCAGACAAATTAGGTGATTGGAAACAAAAAGGCAAAAATATAGCTGATACAGCTAACATGCTAGGAGCGTGACCCAAGTAGGATAAAGGTAGAAGGCAAACTCAGGAAGCTTGTCCAGATATCAAAAGGTGGTTTATTTACAGGAAGTGTAGCACCATGTTACGTGTGCAACCAAACTATTTACAAAACAAATAAAGACAAATAAAAAGTCAACGTGGCTCAACTGAACAAAACTCAACTCAAAGAAACTTAACTTAACTCAATGTGCAAACAGCTACACTCTCATGTCCTTCCTCTCTGACAGCCAAAAGCTACTACCTAAATAACCTTTCCCTCAGCAGAAGTCAGTAGGCTGTTCCTCTCCTGCAGGTAACTCCAATGCTTTCCTGAAAACACACGTAAGTGATACAATTATTCTTTTCTGCTAAATTCCTGTATTGAGACACTTTCACATGGCCAACCACAACACATAAACTCACAATCATGCATAAACATATCACATCACACAATAACTTGACTAATCTAATTTTAAATGGATGTGTAACGTTAGCCTTCAGGAAACAGAGGTAATAAGTCTGCGGGGACATGACTACCATACAACTGGCTTATCACTAATTTCTCAGTCACATATAAATACATTACCTCATCCTGCAGTCTCTTTTTTACTTGCCTCCAAAATAGTGTCATGCAAAGTTTTGCCTGCGTGGCACGTGTTAGCAAAGATCTTTAGAACAGCAAGCACTTTTATTGCTACCGCTTTTGTCCAGAGGGCCCGCTAGAATCAACAACAAAAACTGAAAGTTCCTTGTAGTAACTTTAACCTGAAATCTTGATGGTATGTGAACTGTAACTAAATACAATGCAAAACACAAACAAATCCCAGACAGCATGTGTCTGCAAATTAAAGGTCACTGATGGAGCTAAGGCTAAACAATCAACAAGCATGGTTAAATTAATAGCAATATGGCAGCATTGTGAAACTGGGACAAATGGCGTTTTCACACCCACTTTGTCACAATGCCATTAAATAAAAAATAATAATAATGCACATGACAACGCTTAAATACTCAGCAGTGCTACAGAGGCCTGCAGAGTTGGGTGTTCAACTATGATATAAAAATGTTTATTAAAGCAGCTTTATAGAATTTCTGTTCCAATCCAGTGAACATTACTTTAACTGCTTTACATATATATGATCTTGCATACATTTCCCATATCATAATATTTAAAAACTTCAGGCACTTGTGTCTACCATCACTCAGTGCAGGTGTTCTTGCTCACAGTTCTGTATTTGTCATTTGAATGGACAGTATATTTTGTGACTGCATGTTACTTCTTCATCATCATCTTTTAAGCTCAGATCTTTTGGTAACAAAACAGGCAGTTTTTGCTGTGCACTTCCATTTTATTTCAGTTCTTATCTTGTAACTAACATGTTTGTCTCACACAATAATTTTTATAGACTCTGCATGGGAAGGTTTACTGTACCACATCAGTGTTATCACAAGTCAAGTGAAACAGCGCTTGTCTGCAAATGAGCAGTTACACAAGGGAGTGTTTGCATGCAGGGGTATTTCCAGGAAACCACATTAGCCTACCGATCTGACTGTGGTGCAAGCTGTAGGATGATGATGAGAAAGCCCACGCACAACCCTGCAGCCGCACACTTGTTAAATGTCACCTCTGCCCTGCTGTATATAATTTTAACCATTCCCCTCCTGTCACTGCCACATCTCCCCTCACTCCAAACTCCCCCCTCCCACTGCATGATCCACTCTTTCTGAGTTAGCCGCGCTTTTCTGTGAGGGTGGGGGTTCCCATTTATTTTAAAAAGCACGGCGCCCTACCATTAAACTGGAAAGAGCTGAATACAGTGTGGCAGAAAAGCACCTATGAAAAACAAAACTTATCATTTGAACTTTTTTTGTATGGAAATATGTAATGATAAGAAAAGGAATTAGGACAGAGGCTGAGAGATGAAAGAGAAGCTAACTGAGCTAACCCAGTTAAGCATGGAAAATGGTGCACTCTGCCACATCTGAGCCAGGCCTCAGTGATCAGTTATCTGATGACTTCTGCAGCACCCACTGTACTTCCTACACTGGAGATGGATTTGGTGCCACTAGTCACCAACTGCTTTTCAGCAGAAACAGACTCAGGCAATACAGAGTGTGGCAGAGGGAGATGCTGTAACAAGAGTGCAATGTTGAAATCTCAAAGAGCACACACTGCTTGTAGTGTAGCGCACATGGTAATGTTGCATTTGAATATTCAGTGATTGTGTACGCACACACACGCACACACACATAAACAATCACACAATAACCAGAGAGACAAGAACCACAGTAGTCAGATTTTAGATTTCTTAATAAAAATAATTCATTTCAGGACGACATATAAATAATTATTGAATCACACAATACAGATATTTTGATATGAATAAATACTTAACAAATAAAACCAGGCTTTTTTTCATACAATACCCTATTGTCGAAAAGGTCACACAGAGAAACTTCCACACAGTTTGCATGTTTTGTTACACCTTCAGCTCTTAAGCAGATGCTCTTCCTACTGGTGGAATGTTCCTAAGCGAGTCGGAGTACCATTCCTAAATGCCTCAGCAGCTTAGACAAGTCATGTGCAACTTATGTGATCTCCTCCCAGTCAAACTCAGCCAACGCCCCAAAACATTGTTGGGAGGAGCTGGTGAGCTGACCACTAATTGGCCTTTAATTGATTAAGGTTTGTCTAGAGGTGATTAAAGCACACAGAGATCTACGTACAGGCCGTCAACACGTGGGCTGGCCCGACAGCTTTAGATACAGTTGAATGAGAAGGCAGACCGTGAGCCTGTTTGTCTATACTTTGCTAACTAGAGCCACAGATGGACATCTGCCTACAGCGGTGGAGTTCTTCAGCAGAATGATAGGGGAATAACTACTCCAGTTGATATCACATTTCAGTTTGCCTGTTACATGCTTGAGGTTATCTCTGCAGATTAACAGATTTCTTTGTACTTGGATAAAATACATACCTATGAAAAGATAGCGCCCGTTCAGGGATTTTCAAGATGACAAAGACTGATAAGCTCGAGTCTGTGGTTACATAAAAATGTCTATCTGTGGCAGTCTAGCTAGTTTAGATTCATCCAGGCCGGCCATTTTCAAGGAGGTAACAACAACTGTTTGGCGATTGATGGCACGTGTAATTTTTTTTTTCTTTTCTTTTTTGGCAGAAACGAAACCAAATCTATCAAAATACATTAAAAAAATTCCCAAAACAAATTAAAAAAGAACAGGAATGTCAGTTTTGCGTATTCCAGACGCACACATGCGTGCACTCTGTGTATGTGTGTTTGTGTGTGTTTGTGTGTTGGAGATGAGGCATCAGGTTGGAAGGTCCTACAATATGGACCAAGATCCATATTCACAAAAGCATTTTATAGGTGGGAGCGCTGATCCAGGATCACTGATCAGGCCCCGCTGGTCCATAAAATTTCAATCACTACTTAAAGGCAAAACTTATCGAGGATCAGCCCCAATACTGTGCTGTCGTAGCAGCAGCACAAAACACATTCAGATAAACAAGATTAGCCAAAGCAGGCAATGGGATTGCTCTCTGAAGTTTTTGAAATTGCCGCCTTGGCACATCCAGTGGGGTGGAGCAGAGAGGAATGCGCTTCTCTACAAGTTTGTTTACTGACACATCACCTCAGGCTCAGACCCGGGCGGGGCGCATACAATCTCACAGAGCTGTGTTCGCATGTGCGTGTGTGTGCGTACGTGTGCATGTGGTGGTGACGTGGATGATCATCCAGACTTCACTCATCGTCATATTCTCAGTTCTCTCTGCAGTTTGCAATCCCCTTCTGACAGAACTGGAGCTACTACATTTGTGTGTGCATGTGTAGGTTTGTGTTTATGCATTTCTAGGTGCTTAAGTGGTCAGTAAACAGGAAAACAACGTCCAAGGCAACAGATCTGTTTTGGAGGAGAAGAGGGGGGAAATAAGAGGAAGGACAGGAGGAATAGAAAGAGAATGAGTCACGTCTCTACTGTCTTCTCTGCTTTCTGTCGGCTGACTCTGCCAGCAAGTTGGCTACGATGGAGAGGCTTGTGTTTCTGTACATGTAGCACCAAAACTAGCAGGGGCCTGCCCTGTCTGTCCTGCACTGTTTGGACACACGGTCCGTCCTTGCTTTCCATATTTATCTCCTATTGTTAATTTTATGTAACTTATTACAACCAATGTTAAACTAATTTGCCTAAAAATATAAACTAACACTGCTACTGGTTGACTAGTGGAGGAAAATTAACTCAATACTGATTGCAAGAGCCTTTTTTTTCCGGCAAATCTTCGTCTAGTCTGGGAGTTGCACAAGTTATTTTTCAAAGAATTAAGCTAAACAATGGTGGATTGCATTTCATTTAATTTCAAGCACTTCACTTGCTTTGCTTTTGCCCAGTTTGGTTCACTTCTGCTTTCCACTTAAACACATTTGTCACTGGGCTTCCCCAACTACTGCATTCCTCATTTTACAGAACAAATGCCAGACAGACAGGCAGACAGATACACAGATGAGTTAAGACAGACAGACAGACGGATGGGGGGTATAAATCCTTGGCTGTGGTCTAGAAAGCAATGTCAGATGCTTCTTGTTATGTCAACATACAATCATTTTGTCCGGCACGATTCACTACGTACCTCTAAATACATATTGTACACAGGAGTTGATTCAGTTGCTCTGACATGTCAAACCTCTCGCCGTGTCAGTGCACAGGGCACATCAGATGATAATAATTGCACAAAGAGGTATTCTGGAGGCCATGTCTACTGAGAATACACACACACACACACACACACTCACACACATACACACAAACACACACACACAGACACACACTCACCCCCCCTCACATACACACACTCTCCCTTCACATTCTACATGGGGTGTTTGATTTTCAGGCCATAAGGTTACTAGTTAGTCACTAGCTAGTTAGTTAGTTGGTTAGTTAGTATCAGAGGTGCATTGACTGGCATGGGGCGCCCACAGCAGGGCAGCGGCTCTAGCATGCTAGCGATGTGTCATCATCGTCGTTGCGTGCGTGGGTGTGTGTGTGGTCAGCCGCGGTAAATCTGTTTGAAGTGGTCACACTCATTGCAGTAGCCCTGTTTCTCTTGGTTGGCGTAGTGGTCGCAGCCTTGCGTCCGGCACCGCTGCTTGGACTTTTCTTTGGGCGCCTGCGCCCGTCTGCCCGCCTCTCTACCCTGGCCACGAGTGTGGCATTCTGGACAGAGGTCTGTGCAACCTGGGGACACATTACTGCAGCCACTCCGCCGGCACTGAGTCTGGGTCTGGGTCTGGGATTGCTGCGAAGACCTGGGTTTGACTGCCCGGTCACGCTGTTGGTACAGAAATGTGGAGCAAAAACAAAAAGGGGAAAGGTTAATTGGCAACTGAACAGCAGCTGTGAACCAGCAACATAATGCAATTAAATTGAGAGAACAAGCAGTAAAAATCCCAGAAAAAAAGGCAAACAAGGAAAGAACAGATGCTGTGAGGGAGTTAAGAAGGAAAGGCAGAGACCCACCATGACCGGAGGGGGGGAGTGTGGCGTGCGATGTGCCACCTGGTTGAGCCGTGCCCTTTGCTCTTTGGCATAGCACTTGTCGCAGTAGCCCTCCAGCATTGCCTTGCCAACTGCACCACACCCAGGCCCACGACACCGTGTGGCATTCTGGAAGCCCGCCTCCAAACCATGCCGGCTCTGGACCGGAGCAGGGGGAGGGGTCAGGTCTGGAAGAGACAGTGACCGACATGAGTCATGCCCCATATGACTTGATGAGTGAAAAAAAACAGAACTATTAATGTAAACATCATAAAAACTACTGTTTAAAATAACTTTTAAGACATCAGCTATGTATGAAAACCTTGTCACATGATGGGGTTTCCACTTTAGTTTCAGGACTTACGGTGGTTGGTCTGATAGTCTACGTAGCAAATAGTGCAGAAACCCAACTTCTCCGGCGTCCCAAAGAACTGGCAGCCAGATCTTTTACAAGGGCGGGCCAGAGGGGCTTGCCAGGCTGAGGTGTGCCCTGGGGTTAGGGTGAGGCATGGCCGCTCAGCGTCCCTGGCCTGGGTCCAAGCTGAAGACGATGCCTCAGTCCTGGAGTTGTTCTGCTGTGGCTCCCCTCTCTCTGGAGCCTGCTGTCTCTGCATGCAGGGAGGGCACAGGCCATTGAATATCCTGAACGCCTCCTGTCTGCACATGCTACAGCGCTCAGTCTCTGTTTCGCAGCCCCCCCACTGGGTCCAGCCAGAGCCTTGGGCCGTGTGGGGGACTACAGGCCCCCCATTGGGGCCTGGGAGTCCTGCAGCAGCCGTTCCAGCTCCAGGGGGTCCATGGTTCTGCCTGGAGTTGAAGCAGCGCTCACAAAGTCCATCATGTTCCACACTAAGGGTGAAGAGGCAGCCTGGTGTCTTGCACTTCATGGCATGAGTTTCACTGTACAGGCTGAGGCTGGGAGCGGTGGGTGGGGCTGAGCGGGGGCTGGACAACACCACCCCTCTCCCAGATGAGGAAGATGGGGGACTGCTGCTTCGAGCTCCTCTGGAGTTCACTTCAGTCTCTGATCCCCCTATCACTCCGACCCCACCCTGTGCCCCTCCTCCCTTCGTCTGCACCACCCCTTCTATCCTCGCTCCTCCACCTGTGGTGGCCTGTCGCTTCTCAAAGCATTCATGGCAATGAGGCTGCGTGTCTACAGAGACATAAAAGGTGCATCGTGGTGTGGCACAGCGGATCTCGATGAGGGAGAGCTGGGAGACGGAGAAGGGCGGTGGGCGCTGCGGCTGGGCGGCCCATGCCTGCTCCTTGTCCTCCTGCCAGCGCTGGTACTCATGGTTTACAAGTTGCAGGTAGTCCTCCATCAGATTCATGTCTTCAGGGAGATTACCCTCATCCAGCCTTGGGACAGAGAAATAAAATGTTTTTCTTTACTTCACTGCACTTTTTTTTTAAAATCCTACACTTTCTCTTTCCAATATACTGCACAGTGATGATTAAGTTTTCAGAAGCTAAAATAATTTTGTTGTAAAAATCTGTGATCATGGACCAGAAAATAAACCATTTTATTTCTGATTTGCAACATGCAATACTGCTTTTAACTTTGCAGCCAGGATGTCTTTTGCATGTTGTCCACTCAGGGGACAGAGTTTATAATGTGCTACCGTGCAGCATTGATGATCCGTGTAGCATCGTAGCCCAAGCCTATGACGGGGATCTCTATCAGTAGCAGGTAGTCTTTGAGAAGCCTGTCTTTCTGCTGCTGTTCTTTCTCCATCAAGAAGTGAACCTTCAGCTCCTCAAAGCCTCCTCGTCCTGGATTGATCAGCGGCACTGCTCGGATCTCTGGAAGATTCACACCAAGATGTTACATTAAAAATACACGTGAGCAACTTCCTGTCACACCTGTGTCTCCTTAAATAAGGAGTGTTAGTGTTCCCTACCTGGACCGCTGTCTTTGATGGTGATGAGTGGTGCAAAGTGCTGGGAGTCGTAGCCGAGCACTATCGGGTATTTGTAGCACTCTGTAGGAGGCCATACTAGCGGCAGGTAAATCCCACCCACATTCAGAGGAGAGATGGAGGAACCAGATTTCATACTCCTGACCACCTGGTCTGTGGAAAAAACATAAAATATAAAAATCGTCATTATCATTTTATGAGACTTATTGCAAACCTCATGAAATCAAACTTTAAGTCACAAGTGCATGGCAAGAAAAAGACGGAACTTTAACATGTCTGATTGATTTATTTTGTTATTTCATATTTGTAATGGAATGTCATTCTAGGAAACTCAAAGACAGTTAAACAAGTTTCTGCATATTTACCCTCTCTGCATTCATAAAACACAATACCCAGTCTAGATTCTCTGATCAAAGTAGATGGGAGGCGATACAGTGAAATCAAACACTATTGAGGACTTCAAAAACAACTAAAAGAAAAATGTTGGGGCATGCAGCTGATGAGATACCCTCATCTTCTCTATCACTGAGGGGCATGTTGAATCAAGACCACTGTGTCTTTGATGACTAACAAAAGGCAATAAACTTACTTTTTGATGATAAAAGAATAGTACCTGCGATGACGATGATGGGCCTGCGGAGAATGTTGGACAAGATGAAGATGTGAATGTCCTCCAGGGAGTCAAACTGGAGGCCATTGCTACTGGAGACCGGAGACGCCATCTTCACAATCTTTTCCCACTCCTCCTCCCAGTTCTGGGACAGCACACACGCATATACACACAGAGTTTGGACATAAGCTTTTTCACACTTGCGTAGCGCTTTAAATTTGCTCAAAAATATTTTGTGGGGAGGAAAATGAGGAGAGGGATGTATCTTTGTACCAGAGATTGTTTAGAAATGATTAGCCTGTATCTGAGTCACATGGGTTGTGCCCGTGTGCTGCCCCTTTAGGAGACTAGCAGCAGGTCCTGAATTTATTCATGTAAGTACAGATTGTGAATGGTTCTTTCAACAAAGTAACTATGGACCTTTTTTTCAACAAAGTAACTATGGACCCTTTTTTCCCAGGCCATGTATCTTCCAAACAATCCGGCAATAATACGGAATTTTTCAGACGGACTTTTCAGGAAAAAAATTAACTTGGTTACCACACAATCTCAGGAGATGTGGGGAAAGCATATTAAGCTAGCAGATAAAATGATGCCTGGACACTAAACTTGTACTGTATTTAATGGTGTGTTGTATAGAAACAAACAAAAAATAAAGCATTTTTGTCAGAAATGCCTATTGGGGGTGGGGAATAGGCGACAGGGTTTCAAATTTCATACAATTGGTGCAAATATCTTTGCTTCATCTTTGCATAAACTGTTTTAACTATTCCATTTAAACTTATTTTTATATTTGCACAGATGTTTACACTTGTATTTACATATTTACATTTGCTGGTTGCATACAAGATTGCAAAAATACATAACCGCATGTTGAATTTTCACTGTCACCAGCACATGCAAAGTATTTTTAAGCTTTAAGCCATCTAGTCATAATCTTGAAGCAAAGCAATGAAGGGAAAATAGTATCTTTGATGTGAACCTAGTCTAATCTTCATACCATGGTGGTGTATCGGAGTCCGGTCTGGGTGAACTCCTGCGACTGGAGCAGCTCTGCTTGGAAGCGAGCTCTAAAGACGCCGGTGTCCGTCTCTTTCAAAACACCATGGAGGGCTTTCCGAAGCACCAGGTCTGTGTCCTGAACACCCAGCATGTACTGAGAGGCTGCGTGGAGCAAACAGTTCCCATCTCCTACAGACACACAGAGGAGAGTCAAACACATGTGTTATTATTAGTGCCACAGCTAGTTGGTTTTATATACAGGATAGAAAGTTGCACAGGGGCACAAGCACACGCACATGAAAATCAAGTGTGTACACAGCACACACACAACATACAAAGCACACAAGCGTAACTAAAGTCTGGGGATTTCCAGGCCATCGGGCAGTCGCGCTATCTGGTGTCTAGACTATTATATGACCCTCACATGTCTAAAAGCATGCACACACTGCAAACAAAGCTCGTCTTTTACTCAGCTGGCTGAGAAAATTTGCCCTTAATTTACCTAACATGCAATTTTAAAAACTGACATGAAACTCTGTAACCTCCTTCACTAGCGCAGAACACCTTAAATAATGTGTCGTCTCATTTTATGTCAAAGAAAACAACTTCCTCTTTCTCATGCTCCAGCTTTCTTCTGTGGGCATAAATAAATTGTTAAAATATGTGTGTAACCCTGAGCGACAACAAACTTAGGAATTTTATTTAGTCTCCTATGGTGGTGGTGGGTCTTTTTCTCATTGTGAAACAGAAGAGCCCATGTTTGTCAATGTGTGCAGCAACGAAAAACCCTGTTGCCACACTCAACACAGGAATTTCCCTATGCTAACTTCTGCTTTTTGTGCGTGTGTGTTCCCCCCCCTATGATCCCAACTCATCAGTGCTACTCAGCTGGTCCTGGACTTTCCACAAGGGCGGGGCTTGGACAGGATGGAATGTTATCTTTTTAACTACCGCTATCAACACCAGATGAAGGCTGTGATTAATGAGCGCTGAGATAACATGCACACTCACGCTGTGTACGGTGGTGTGTGTTTTCTGTCTCGCTTTATGATGTGTCCTCTTATTCAGTAATGTTTACTTGGCGATAGTTCACACCTGAAGCTTGCACGCCATTCTTTGTATAATGCTGCATTTAAAAGGACAATTTCAGACCAAGATAAAACTAATCTAAGAGTTTTTTTTACTAACCTCTGTACAGGAAAAGTTTAAATCACAGCATACATAAGGTCAGCCAACAAAAATTCTTAAAAGTCCAGCCTGCAGCCAGTGACATGTCATAGGCCAAACTAACATTATCTGTGGTGCAAGATGACTGAAATGTGAGATACAGTTGTTTTCATGGAACTGAAGGAACAATCCCGCTGTACTTCTATTTCAGACTAGCAAGCTGTTGATGCATTTCGACACTCTTGCATCACTCTTAACAAAAAAGCACAAAATGCACGGCTCTCTAGTGAGAAAAGGCATCCTCAACAGTGATTCGTACACTGGCTTACAAGAATAGGCACAAACAGTGCGCATCATCAGTTCCTCTTGTGCACAAAAACACACAGACTTTTGACCCTGGATTGAGCCGCCTGCTGACTAGAGATGAAAGACAGTCTGCTGGTCCCATCTGTCTAAATATAGATACTTCCTCTGTGGCAAGCTGGGACACTTCCTGAAAGCACAGCAGTGTCGGACCAAACTTAATCGTCATCTGGTTGCCATCCAGGTGACACTTAACACAAGTTTGCAACGTTGTGCTTTCCAATGGGGCTCTAGGTTTGTGTCACACATCATTCACCATCCCACTCTTTGTAAGCAAGCTGTCTAAGTGAGACTAGTCCAACAAAACAAGTCCTGGCCAAGACTATTTTTGTTTCTGCTTTGATAAGAACTGGAGAGTTATGTTTTATCAAGTATGAAGAGGAAACCTGAAATCTGTACTTATAATGCAAGAACACTGTGGCAGTGTGTGTGTGTGTGTGTGTATGTAGAGTCAGTGTATTGTAGCTGAACAAATCCTGCCTGTTGGGGACACATGACAGACATGGGATGCTGTTTGGGAAAAACCCTCCGATGCATCCAAGACATTCAACACAGAAGACGCACTGAATTTCAATCACGTATTTCTTGACTGGGTTGAAAAGTACCACGAAACAGAAAATGGTTATCTTAATTGCCGGGGTGCGAATGTTTCATGAAGCTGTTTGCTTTTATGATGGTCAGTTGTGTTTCTTCTAGCCTTGGAATGAAGTTTGGTTTTTGGAAGACTGAAATTAGCCGCGAGGTTTTAATCATTTTGAGACAAAGACTTTGGGCTAACGGGTAAATTTATATCCGAGACAATGTGGAGACTGATATGACTTTGAGGAGCTTGATTAATACGACCTGCTCTGCCTGGGCATTCATTGACGGACTTCTCTCACGTTCCGTCTCGGTATGTGTGTCTGTGTGCGTCTGCTGAGCTCCAGTGACTCAGCAGCAGTCAGTCAGTCCTCTGTGTGTGTGTGTGTGTGTGTGTTGTCCGTCCTCTGCTCAAAGTCACGTCTGGGTCTTTCAGAGTTAGACACTCTGGCTTCTAAATTCGGTCTCATCTTTATGACATCATCTTCGAAAGAAAGGAAACTCCATGCAGGTTACTGTCAGTAGAGTTTTGTCATTCATTCGGGGGTCTTTCCTGAAGAGGAACCATGCAGCGATGAGGTTTACAGTAACTACTTTAGTCATCACTGACTTCAGAATGGCCAGGGACCATCAGAAGGGTTTCAGTAGTTATGAAACACAAGCACGGGGATAAAAACACACCCGGCGTCCAGTAAGTTCCTCATCTGTCCCGTAAATGTTCAAAGTAAATTCTGAGATGAGGGCGATGGAGGAATTACTCACTGTTAAGTGTTAATTGCGTCCAATGAGAAAGAAAGAAACTACTTCCTCTGGAAACTCACGTTAAGTCAAACATTAAACCCAGCTTGATTTCCTCTTCCGTCTTCTGTTGTGAATGCTACGGCTAACGCTTCCCTCCAAAGATTGTTTTTTCCCCTTTTTTAACAATAGATCTGAGCCTGATGAGTGAACTAGACGTGTTTCAGTTGTTTTTTTAACAGAGAGTGAGACACAGTCAAGTTTTGGTCACATTTGATTTAACAAGACCAATGACCTTTGACACATCTCACACTTACGGTGACAAACCCAACGCCTGTCAGTCAGGCAGGTGAAAAACATGGGGTAAAATTCTTTGAGATGCTTTAAGATTCACACACACACCTACACAGAAACACAAGGGACATACCCCTCAGGTTGTAACTGAAAAACTATGGAAACAGTCGGGTCTCAAAGATCACTGACAGTAAAAAGACAGTGCTAAATGTGATGACAGAGAAATTCCCAGTACCGAGCTGTGATCATAGGTAATCAGGCCCATGTGTGAGTGTTTGCCTACCCTGGGATGTTCCCGAATTACGACATCCACGTAACAGAAAACATGAGTTAGCAACGCGCTGACTGAACTCAAGCCCTCAGCTCGGCACAGCAAAACCAAGGGGGCTGCTGAATGAGTGTTTGTGAAAGTGGAACTTGTGTCCCTCCATTGTTGTCATTTACAGTAACCCAGCTTGTGAGTAATGACATCTCAGAAATTTACATATCGAATAGCCCTGACTCATAAATATGCACCTTCTCTATCACTGAAAATGAAACAAAAGCAAAACACATCCTCCGCCCGAAGCAATTAAGGTCACCACAGTTTCTGAAATCAAGGAACAAAAGTCAGCTCTGTTGAAGTGTTTCCTGTTGTTGATCTTTGGATTTAATGCCACCACAACCTCCTACTCCAGCAGCATTCATTCAAATTCATCCAGAAATATACAGAAACACCACTGAAACACTGATTTATGTGATGAAACATCCAAAAGTCTCACCAAAATTCACCCTTGAGTAAGAAAATCATAGACAGCTGGTGAACTGGAGGCTCCAGATTCGTAAACACCAGCAAAATCTTTCTTACCATTGGTACGCAAGGGCACCATCTTCTTCACCTCCCGACACCAGTTCAGCTTCTTCTCCTGCTCCAGCGAGGCCTGCATGGCTCGGTCCAGGATGGCGGCTTGCACCACCTCCCTGAAGGCCTGCGGGAAGTGATTCATGGCGATCATCTCCAGCGTGTACCGGTGCATCCCTCGCAGGTGGTGCATGAGGCTGTCTCTGGTGGCCGGCTTCACCACGTCGTTGGGCACTCGCTGACGGATCTTCATCGCCTTCAGCAGGTTGGAGACAAACAGGAATTTGGGGAGGAAGTTCTGACCCTGCGACATGGCGGATGTGTGGCCAGGTGGGTGGAAGGAGGGGAGGATGAGGAACAAGGAGAAGGAAAGGAGGAGGAGGAGGAGGAGGCACCAACCACCGTTGACCAAACAATGTGGAAACTGGATGGAGAGAAGGGGAGTGGACATGTTATATCACAGGAGAATAAAGTAGAAAATAACAGTAGAGACTGGTGGGAAATTTTCGGTGGAGATTCCCCTTCCTTATTAATTGAGACCTTAAGACACAACTTAATTTACAGTCTGTTGGGGAAACCACCCATCACACAGGATCAACGCACTTTCAAAGCTCTTTGGTGCTTTTTCGCAGGAGATTCTGGTGGGCCACATGGAATAAAGTACACAAAGAAAGTCTTTG
>JAQFJA010000003.1:19948993-19960632 GCA_029874485.1 Naso brachycentron
AGTTTGTTCGGGAAACCACCCAACACACAGGATCAGTGCGCTGTGAAAGCCGTCTGGTGATTTTTCACTGGAGATTCTGGTGGGCCAAATGGAATAAAGCACACAAAGAGCCCTTTGTTTTCTTGTTTGTTCTTTTAATTCTCCTTTTCGTCTTGATGCTTTTTGAGTTTCCCCAAACAGGGCGTCCCAGTGTCCCACTGAGCTCAAAGCCTTCCAACAATGAACCGGTGTTTTCCAGACTTGAACTGAAGGCCACCCAGGGCTTCCCGGGCTGCTGGGAAGGTCACAGTGACTGGCTGCCCTGAGGCCTCGCACACACCGTTCACCAGCGGAAAAAAATTAAAACATGAATTTAGGTGGGCAATAACTCCTGTGCCAAAGTACTGTGTCTCACAAAACCTTTGCTCTCAGTACATCACTTGATTTTAAGTGTCTTAACACAAGCAGTGGTCCAAGTCTCCTGATTTCCCTCATGACATTTCAATCTGGATGAAAAAACAAGACTAAGGTGAATCGGGACCAAACACTGGATGCTATCTTTCACTGCCTGACAGCTCTGACACTGACTCCTCTGCATTTTGGTGGATACTTGAATCTTAACAGCAGGAGTAAAGTTCTTGCCACTCTAAAGGAAGATTTCACCCAAAATAAGAAGTGTGTCAGCACAAACTCTGCGTACAGGAAGTAGAAAAGTGATGGTCAGCAGGTCGGCCCGGAGTTTCTGCTCACTTTTTTAACTTCACTTAACGACATCCTCATATCAGCCGCTCAGCAGCTGCCAGTCAAGTGTTTTCTGTCCAAGTCCACACAATGAAGCTCCAGCAGCTGAATACTTCGCTTGTAGTGGCCTCTGTGCTTTTACTACCCAAACAGCAGCAGGTGCAACAACAAGACTAGGCCATGCTAAAGGGCTGGTCACTCACGTGAGGGACCAGACATCAGACACCTGGCTGTCAGTGAGCATGTTGACAGGAATCATTAATCGCTGTTTGGTGTGTTGGCACCGCGGGCAGACTTTGGGCAGACAGGCAGCGGCACAGCGGTGGACGCTGCGGTTTAGGATGGCTGGCTACACAAAAAACACAATAACAGGAGACTTTGCTGACGTTAAAGGCTTACGTAATTCCAATGACAACTACCTTAGAAACAATGTAGCCTTCAATCGCGTCCAGCACCGCGGGTACGGGTACAGTGTAGCGGCGCCGATGCTACGTTCGCCTGTTTAAAAGCCCTGTTATCCGCTTGAGGGTGACGTCTTTGTAAACAATGGCTGTCAAAGCCACTGTCGTGAGCAGGCTTCAAGCTTCCTCCATGTCCCCAGAAACACGACCATACATTACTCAAGGCCCGAGCGTGATGTGGCCGCCAGGTCTCACCCTCCGCTTGGTAAGAAATATCCACATGGGGAGGCACGGGCAGGGAGGACGGCTGTCTTACCTGTGTAATATGTCGGGGTAATAACAAAGCCCTCCCGGATGCTCAGGCTAGTCCTCTCTCAGCCACTTCACTCAGCCTCACCGCAGCGGTCCTCGGCGCCATTCAACCTTCTCTTTCCTTCAGTATCAGATCTATTTTGGAGCCCTCGCAGCTCGCGAAGCCTTTCAAAAGAGTACACACGTTCGCCAGAGATAGTTTAAAAAAAAGAAAAAACTCAAGGGGATTTCCACACGGGGACTTTCCGTCCACCCATTTTCCCCTCTCTCTCTCTCTCTCTCTCTCTCTCGCTCTCTCTCTCTCTCTCAGTCACAACCTGCGTTACAGCGCGCTGCCGCCAGGGGGGGCCTCTATCTGTCTGACTCAATAATGAAGAGCATATCCCACCTACTTTGCACAAAGGCGCGTCACTGGGGGGAGACAGACAGGTCGTGTCAGCCTCTATTTCATGAGACAGCCTTAGAAATAAATCATTACCCTGCAATGAGTCAGGAAACCGAAAGGAAAACTCATCTCTTGATAACAAATGGACTTTGACTGAATGCATGCATGCCCGTGTTTATTTGTGCCTTGTTGTGTGGATGTGCAGGTGTTGCAGTTTTGACTGTTAGGAAACGTGGTGACACATGCTCTCTGGTGTTAACGGGGTTTAATTCACTGCTCAAGGACACTACAGAAACAGATGTGTGCTGTCCTCTGTGCTTGATGCGTGGGTGCAGGATTCACTTAGATGAATTTCTTTCTCCCTCACTTTTTCTGTCAATAACAAGGTAGGAAGTTAAATTAGGCCTATTTGTCATTTAATGCACATTAAAGTGCACAGCCCACATAAACTTTGAGACACTAAAAAAAACATTTGCAATGGTGATACACTTGCCCCGGCAAGAACTTAACTCCTTACTATTAAAACAACATTGCAGACGAAGAACAGAAGCTCTTACAAAACTTGCCACAAAACCAGCAGTCAGCATTTAACCACAATTCAACCAGCAGAATTCATGTAAAATGAAAGACCCTTTATTTAAAGTTTATCTGCAACTTCACAAACTCTTCTTTTTAATTAAACCATTGATGCTTCCAGGGCTAAGTGCAGTGCATCTTTAAATGTAACGGTGCACAACAAAATCTTTGACTTAAATTCTGCTGCACATGCTGTTCTACAATGAAGTTGTTTTCCTTAATTTAGGTTTGTACCACACGTCAACAGATCAACACTCATTGTGTTTGTGGCTGTCAGAGATGCAGAAGAACTGAAACACGCCTGAACCTTTGTGTACCTGTGGGTTATGGTGGTTAACAAGTTATATTATCAGTGCCAGCAGCATGTGTGTCAAAGTACGTATACACCAAACCGTTGACTGCGGTTCACCAACACAGAGATACTATTCTCTGCGTTTGCTCAAACCTCCACGTTCAACTTGCTGGTGTTGCATTTGTGATACAGAAAAGCATTATACATGTAGATGACTTAAATGGATGAATTATAGTTATGAGCTTGGCTGTGTAAATACGCGCGTGTTTGTGTGTGTATGCAGGTTCTTTCACGGTTGAGCTCATTGTGATGCATTTTAAAATCTATTTAGGGCTGTAACAAATGATTATTTCAGGTGCACATTAACTTTTTTATTATTTTCTCTTCATTGTTTGTTTAGCTGCAAGATTTCACTCTAAAAAGTTCCCAGTGCACAAAGTGATGCCTTCAAAATGTTTAATTTGTCTGAAGATTCTCAACTTTCAGTGATACAAATGGAGAAAAGCAGCAAATCTTTCCATCAAGTCTAAACCTTGTGATTACGTTGTCTTTGACTTCTTAGAATGACTTTAGTTCTTCACAAATTCTTTCAAGAATTGTTTTCCCTCAGATTCAATTAATCAACCTGTCTTTTCAGCATAAAGAGGATCAGACAGGCCACAGCAACTTCCATTGCATCGCATTTCATATTATCATTATTCAAAGAACAGTAGCCTATAATCACTTTACACTTTAACGTGACCTTTTTCCAGATGTTTAAAATGACATATAAGAGGGGCAGAAGTAAATCAAAGGTAAAATTTTGTGCTGCATTTCACTGTAGGCAAAAATCAGACAGACAGTTTGCCTCACTCACCTGTCGTTATCCAATTTAAACAGGCGAACCCGTTTGCTGACTCACTTTCTACTTTCCTTTCTCCCCCCTGTGGAGACTCTTTGTTCTTTTTGCGCCCACAGCTCTGGAGCTCAGTTCCTTTCCTACCTACTCAAGCAGGGAACAGAAACTAATACTCACCTCACGCATGTATTCCTGAGGAATAAGCTCACTGAGGCAGCCTCACCTTTAAAAGTTTAAAACAGACACAATGTTCTTGCCCTAAACTTGACATGTAGCATGTAGGTCACTTTTTTCCGATTCACTTCATTGTGTTTGGACACCTAAGAAATCATCTGACTCCTTGTATAAATTTTGCTGATGATTTGATTCCCCACACTTTTTTTCTCATATGTCGGCTGAGTCACAGGTCTGGATGATCAATAGCAGCTGGTTGTGGAAGCGGTGAAAGCCAAACAGTCATCAGCACACGGAAAATCCCAGAAGAGACAATCGGTTTGCTCCATTGTTCCAAATCACCAGGTGGTTCAATATGAGCAATCTTTAAGTTCCTCACAGTCCAAATCTCTTTATATGACTCTGGATTTGATGGTCAGACATGCTGAGAAGAGTTCAACATGGAAACAAACCTTCTTAATCTCTTAATTACTCAGATTTTCCCCTCAAGTATAAATAAAGTTAGAATTATCCTCATAAATGCTCTGTTTAAAATTATATTACTGTGGCTTTGCTGGGAGTTTCCTTATAAATGCAGGAAATATTTAGCTCAGAAAGATTTCAGTGAAGTACTTCCTTGGAAACTTTCTTCTTAAACTGGAAAACATTCTTGCTTTAACACATTAAAACACCCCCACAAGCAGTCACGTTACCTTAAATCACAGACTCACAGCTATGGATTCTTACTTTTTAATCAACGTGACTGTTTAGCAGTAGTACCGCTTTGCATTTTTGCTTCAAAACAAATGAAAGTGACATATTGTAGCTTTTCCTCCATTTAAACTTATTTGGTGGCTATAGATGTTATACAAATAAGATTTCATTCAGAAAACATACGGTAAGTTTATAAAATAGGTAAAAATATAATGCTTTGTAAAAAGAAAAAAGGGAGAGAGATTAAATTACTCAGTTAACATAAGCTCCCCTTTGACCAACAACAACAGTAAACACATCAATACATCAGCGGTATTAATGTAGCCCATGCATAAAATAGATATCAGTACTCAGAGAGACCATTTTTTCTGCATTTCCTACTTTAAACTGTAACTATATTGTATTTTTACAGTGTATTTCTGAACACTTCCTCCATTGGTGCCATTTTAAGCCTCCTGTTCTGTTCATTTCAGCTTAATTATCCTGATGTTCCCAATCAAAAATGACTGATCCATTTTAGATGATTATAAATCCCTAAAAAAATATGTATATTATGACCTAATGTAATCTTTTTATCAACTCAAAGTTTTGTGAACATTACAAGTTTTGCACTTGAGTTTGGTATTTATGGCCTGTAGGCCTCAATGACCTCAGGTCATACAGTTCCTTTTTTTTTTTCTTTCTTTCTTTTTTTTTTAAGGAAAAAAAAGCTTTATATAGTTATTATATTATTATTATATTGTTTTGCATGGACTCCAAACAGGTGTGTTTCCCATGGGGGTAAAAATTCTATTGGCGATAGGTTCCTGTGGGGGTTACCATGGAAGCCAAAAGGGGTACATAAGGTGTGTGCATTCATGTTTGTGTGTGTCTGCTCAAAGACCCTTGCATGTTGGGGTGTGGGAAAGAAGTGTGGGAATGTGCTTGAAGTCTATTTTATACACTAATTGTAGTCTTACGCATTCATTTCTAATGGCAATGTCATTTTTGAACGAGAACACGACAGGTGTATACAAGTTCAATCCAAAACAAAATCTAATAAAAATTCTCAAAATTTATTTTGTGTGTGCAGATGCCAGGTGTGAACAAAGTCTTGGAGCCTTACGACAAACTCCATTTTCTCAGAGAAAAAACTTGTAAATTGGTCATATTTGACTGAAAATAATAGAAGGGTTAGAATTAATGTGCTGCGTATGTATTACAGCATTCACAAAGACAGTTCAACTTTTTAAAATATAAATGTCTACTGAATGTATCCTTCGATCCCCACTATTAAAACTTAAAAATTAAAAACATTAACAATAAAATAAAATAAACTCTTCTCAGCATCCATCGTCTGCCTTTAGCTGCCTTAAGAAGTTTTTCCCAATTTATGTTGAAGTTAATGACTTGATTCATTCTTTAGTGACGGAATGTTTGCAGCAAGATGTTGAGAAAGAAGCTTAAAGAGGCGTCTGAGTCACTGAGACTTTTCTGATAATAACTTTCACAATGCAAAAAAAAGCTGACGTGACCTTTTGTTCCTGAGTGGTCATGCTGTCACACTTCTTTTTGCTGTATTTAAGAAAAAGCAGCTTTGATGTTGTAACTCGGTGAGTGCAAATGCAACTTATGCGTCTGCGGTTGAATTCAGTTTGGGACATTTGTAACATGTCGTCCTCCAACTTTCCCCCAGTCTGTTCTTGGTCTTAACTTTGTTTTGTTAAGTAAAGGCAAAATAACCAAAGTTCTGTTTAAGCACAACACATCCTCCTCCTCTATTTCAAAAAGGCACAGTACACCCAAATCTGTAGGTTTACGATGATCACATGTTGGACATTTGCAGTCGTCTCCTGCTTATTAAAGTTCTTAACACCGATCTATAGGCCTCGAAATACATACCTATAGGCGTCCTCCAGTCATACGTCTCTTGTGTTCTGACAGTGTGGCGAGTCCCTCACAGTGACTTCAGAACCCAGATTGTTCCATCAGAGCCCCAAAAGTCTCTGGGCCCCGTCCTGGTATTAGGTGGCAGAACAGTGGGGAGAACCCTGGGAGAACTGTGGAGGGGAGCATCTCAATGTTCTTCTGGCATTTCTTCTCAGCGGAAAGCACCTTGGAGGCAGATCGAAACCACCCCCGCCGACAATCTCTTGACAGAGCTTTGTATGGGGGTGAGGGCTTACATCGAAAACACAGTTTGAATGTCTTTCATGTGTTTTTTTGTGCTGAAACTCGACAGACACCTCCAATAGTGCAGTTAACCTGGAGAGAGAGGTAGGGTGGGTTGGACAGGTGCAAGATGCTGATTTACTGATTAAGGCTGACCTCTAGTGGCAATCATGTGGAAACACACAGAACTGAAATGAGCACACTGAAATAGGAGGGCATAAAAGAAAAATGGCTGAATGCTTTCATTGTCAATTAGCTAACCTTTAACTGAAAGGCTCATTTTAACTGTTTATATATCTACAGTATTGATATGCTACTCTGATTGGTTGTTAATAAGTGTTTTAAGAATGCATTAAGTCAATTTAGTTAAGTTTCAGATGTCTGTGAGTTGTTTAGGTTGCACTGAACTGACACTTCCCTTCTAAACTCCTCTAGTTTTCTATAAAAAAGTGTTTGAGTGCCAAATAGGTCAAATTATCAATATTTAAAGGTGGAATCAGTAGTCCCCCCACCCCCCACCCCAAAAAATTACATAAAAGTAATGTTGCTCAGTCATCACCTTTGGGCCTCAATAAATGTGAGGTGGTGACTGTGTCTGCAGAGCCCTCTGCCTGTTTTTTGATGTTTTGGTTTAAATGGGACAAGTCTGACAGAGTGCAGGTGAGGTTTGGAGTGGATCAAACATAGTGACTGGATGCCATTCAGACCGCAGAAAATGAAAATGAGCAACGCGGAGTTGACCTGCTGTCTGTTGAACAGGAAATACATGCTACAACTGTTTTGATGACATTGAGCTTGGGAGGAGGGGCATGGTTTGAAGGTTGTGTTCACAAGCTGCAATGCTGCTGACTCCATCTTTAAAAAAAAAAAAAAAAGCCAACCTTAAAAAAAAGATTAAAGAAGAATACACATTTATTTTGCAGGAGTGAGCTTTTTCTCTCCTTTTTTGGAGGGATGAGTACTTCTAGATAGATGTATTTTCACTTAAACACGTGAGATGTAATTTTCTGCCACTAGAGGTCTCTCGATCACAACAATGAAAACAAAAAGACAGGATTTGTTTATTTCATTATAGCCACAATTGCAGATGAAGATCTGTGTGACTGACTCAGACAGAAAAGTTTATGTATCTAAGTTTTATTCATGACACGTTTGCTGACTCTCTTTCTTACTGGCGTTAATCCAGAAGATAATGACGTGTCAAAATGAGGTTTAAGTAAATGATGTGGCTCCTTCTTAAACCACAACTTGATTCAGTGTAGTCTTGTAAATGATTGTATAGTTTAAAGAAACATTACATTAATACTAAATATTTGAGGACTATGAGTAATCTGATCTGAGCTGGACTGATTTTATAAAACATTTGCCCAAAGGTTGTTGATTTGTAATAGTATTATTCGCAGTAGTAGTAGTAGTAGTAGCACTTTTTTGTGGGAATTTCCTACATTTCAAGTCTCGAGTGGAGAGAGACATTAACTGTAAACCTGTAGTTTTTTTTAGAAGTGCTTCATTCTTGACCATCTCAATCCTTGTGAATGCTGCCCTGTGATTCGCTGTAAAATAAAATGAGACACAACAAGCACGTGCAATGAGAGGAAACTATGATATCTGCTTCAATGTTTATCTTGTTATTGCTTTATTCCCCTCTTCTATCTTTATGACACTCTCTCTCCTTTTTTCACCCTCCCTTACTGTCTGTCTCCCTCCCCCTCTATAAACTGTATTCTTCACCCTCATGTCATTTTCCCTCCCTCTCCTCTCCACCCAACTCAGAACTGTCAAGACATGCTGAGCAAAGTCTTTTTCTCACTGAGGCCCGTCTCAGGGTGGGGCTCTCTGGGTGTGCGTGTCATAATTCATGACTCACACCTGTGGATCTTTGCGTTGTTTATCAGCAATGTTCCTCAATGAACCTGTGATTGTGCGCTTGTGCATGTGGTGACAAACCCATGTGAGTTTGAGCACAAACACTGAGACAGGAACATAATTAACATGCAGCTGTGTCAGGATTTTCTGATCGCGCTCACTAAATTTGTGAATAAAAAAACTCAAACTTGCATGTAAATTTGGATCAGTGTGATGTTTGTCTGCAGTGGGCCTTGAGAAATTTGATGATCATTCTTGCACTCTGAAAAGTGGAAACCTGATTATGAAACATTTGCACACAAACTATGAAAATTCAGTGTTTGTTTTTCTTTCTGCCTAATTCTGTAGTTTTTCTCTACTTCTATCACTCTTTTGATCCCTCCAAACATAAACACGGGGACTGTAGTAAAAGAATCAGTCAGAAAACAAAACCGCTTTCAAAAAAAGAAAATCTTTATTGCATAAAAATACACAGTCTACCAAATATAATCAGCTCATACTACAGCAGACGAACAGCTGGGTGTTTTCCAGAGGTTGATGAATGATAATGAGACACTCTCTATAGTGCAGTATATGCCCATACAACAGCTAAGCTGATTCATGCCCGTGAGTAAAAGCAGTTTTTCACCTCGCCTTTGAGACATGCAGGCAGAATTTCTTCATGTGTAAACCTGCCTGACTTTGTACTCATTCTTACTTAAACTCCAAATCACACAATAAATCCAGTTATATATATGCAGCAGTTTGCTTCATGAACAACTTAAAAAACTTGCCGACTAATCTAAGATCAATCGTCACATCTCGTTTCACTCCACAGTCACAAATGATACGATCTTTCCTCAAACTTCTGTAATATGTACAAGTAATAAAAGTAAAATGAGTTGGTCTTGTTGAAGCATGAATCTGGTCTTGGCATGACTGGGATTGAGGGAGTGTCAGTGAAACCAGACTGACCAGTTTTATAGGACATTCAAGGATTGGACCACACAACAGTTAAGAAGCTAAGGCACAAGTGTTCAAAACTTATGAAGGCTTCTGAATACAAGTTTGGCTATCTGTCTGTGACTAAAGGAAAACTTTTAAAACTTTGAGGGAACCTCAGTGAAAAACAGTTAAGTCTTTTCTCTCGACAAACTTCTTTGAGGCAAGAAGACACAAAAACACAGATGAGCATCTGAGTTGAAATTGTTTCTTTAAAACCAAAAATTATTAAACAAGGCAGCTCACTTGATTTTGAGTTCCAGCCAAAGATTCTTATAAAAACTCTGGGTAAAAAAGGAAAAATGTAGTCAAGAGTGAGAATGTGTTGCTTAAGTTGCATGAGACAGATTATGCCTGAAGTTCAATGGAAATTCATTCAGTCTGATTAAAGTTTAGACTGACAGAGAAGCAACAACTGCAGCAAAATCAACCATCTCACTACTGTGATGACTTATGTAGTGTATTATTAGTAGTGTTCAGCACAAACACAAGGACAGCACAGCAAACCCCCATAGTCAAATCCCTTCGGTAAGAAGTAAATAAGAATAAAATAAAATCTAGAGGCAAACAGCAGGTAAGAATTATTTTTAAAAAAAGCTTAAAAAAGGTGCAAACACGATTGTTAAACAACATTTCCACAGATTACATTCAGCTTCTGAGTCCGAGCCTTTGCTTCCTTCTCATCATATGCGCAGTAACACGTATAGACGACACACACACTGAAGAACTACACAAAACTAATTCTAACACATGGGGCAAACCAAATGATGATGAACTATTCTTTTTTTTTTGCATCTTGTGGAAAACTTTTTCTGTCTGAAAAGCTCTTCTATCAAGGTTTTAGGAGATCTTAGATGATCACGCTAAAGCTGTGCTTTACATATAATTACATCCTTTTGGTTAAGTGCACTTGGGTGATTTTGCATTGAGAATTACAGGTAAAACATACAGATAAAAAAAAGGAATATGTTACACTCAAATGCAGAACGTTAAAAAAAAAAAAAAAAAAGATGACGGTGACTTTATCTAAACTAGAGGTTTGTACATTAACAGATGTGACATCCAATCACAGCCCACTTCCAGCAAAAATCACCCCGAGCTTCTTCACTCATGGATGTTGGAGGATGTTTCCACTGCGGAGTAAAATTAATGTGAGCTGAGCAACCGTGGATCTTTGGTGAAATGGTACAGTGTAAAAACGTTCAATGTTCAGCGCAGATCTGGCTCAGAGTGAAACGTGGAAACGGCTGTGACTGGTTACATGCGCAGGCTTTAGTCTCTAAGCAGAGGAGTAGATGTATTTGGTCTTGGCCAGGCCAGACAGCTCATCCTCGTAGTTTGGCAGGCAGCAGAAGAGGATGGCGCAGCCGATGCAGAGAATGGTGGCGCCCCAGCCGAAGCCGTAGGCCCAGGTGTAGTAATAGTGGCCCTCGAAGATCAGCTCGTTGAATTTGACGGGATAGATGATCAGAGCGATGATCTGGAGGATCACTGCAGAGAGAGACAGAGGTGAAACTCACTCAGGGACCAAACAAATACCACTGAATTAAACTAGGACACAGAAAATTAGTGGTGCCTTCAAATAGGGTCGTGTTTACCGTGTTCAAGAGTTAAGGCCATATGAATGCCCCCCTCTTGTCGTATTCACAACATCATAAGTCGAATTTATTATAAAGTTCTGCGTTCACCGCGTTACATTAGTTCTGAAGTACCTCCCGCTAGCAACAGTTAGCATGCTGTTAGCATTGGCTACTAGCCTACTGTAGACTGCAATGCAGAACTGGCATAGAGAAACTGCTGTTTTAAGGCAACTAGCATTTAAGCAGAGTTGAATGTGACCACATGTTGATACTTGTTGAGGACTTTTTGATTTTAGCCCTGTGTATCCTCTTGTGGGTAATCCTCCAATGGTTCCAATGGCTTAATTATGTCAAATATGGTTGTTGTTTTTATTTTTTGATTTAAAGGATGATGTAACTTGAGTTATATTGGCTGACTAGCCTCTGATACGACCTCTGATGCAGGATATTGGTGGTGCAACTCAGACCTCCCATCCCACGTTCACGCTGTTTAAACAGACCAGCAAGGCGCGTTAGAGGCGCATTAAAACCCATGCTGAACAAGCTGTGTAAACGGGACTTATGTGATTATACCATTTAAATCACTCCTCCAAGCATTTTTTCCAGCCTTTAAAAATGGTTTTAATATAGCGCATATCTGAGAACATAAATGCCAATACTGATATATCTG
>JAQFJA010000003.1:19966856-19979179 GCA_029874485.1 Naso brachycentron
TCACAAACTTTCTTAAAACATTCAAATTCTTTCTAAATTCGCCTTGTGAACGAGTGGCTTTAAAACTCGCTCCCAGCAAAATGATGCAAACTACCCTTTATGAGCACTGAGAGAAGTTATTTTAGCTTAAAGCCATATTTTAACTCTGTCCCTTGAAGGAATCACTTAAGTAGGCCTGTGAATACAGATCATGTTTCATCAGTGTCATAGAGTTGGAACGAGCGTTTGTTGTGGCATCAACTTTTGATTCTTGCCTGTAGAAAAAAATAAAGCAAACACATTTAAAAAGTAGATCTACAAAAAATCAAATAAACCTTCCACAGTGGCTGACAGACTAAAGGTACATGAATGGAGCTCCACTCCCCGGGACTGCACTTCCACAGTTTTGATCTGATCTGATTTGATCTGTTGTCTTATTGAATCACTGTGCTGTGACACTGGCCTGCAGCTCACATTAAACCTCTCTTCACAAAAATCAGAAAAAAGACGAGAGTGTCGCATTTTCTGGAGGCTGTAAAAGAAGCCACAGGTTACACAGCTGCAGGGGCATCACAACCTGTTCTACAAGAAGGATATTCCAGTTCAAAAGTACTTTGACAGGGGTCAATGTAAAGGAAATTAACTGAATAATGTGTTTTAAACATGTTTTAAGTTCCTGTTTAATGTCTTTGATTGTAGTTTTTTCACCTCCTTGCCCAGTAGGTCTTGAAAAAGCTTCTCTTCCATCTTTTAAAATTGTTTTCTAGAGGGGAACATTTGATTTGGGGGCCTGTAATGCCCAGTAAAGCACTTTATGAGATATTTGGCAGTACAAATGAATAAAAACAAGCAGAAATTTTAAGTATAAAACATTCAAAGTTAACTCGGACAGGAAGCAGTTAAGGCTTTCTGTGCAGCAGCTGCATTTCACATTCAACTCTGACTGGACATGATAAGCAAGTGAGACCAAAGTTCAGTCCGCCTAACAGACTCACAGTGCTGTAGGCCTTCCTCTTCCTCCTCCTCCTCCTCCTTCTCTCAGCCTGGACTTTTCAGTGGTCACAGGTCGAATATTTCAAGACACAATATGCGAATGTTGAATTTTACACCCCAACGAGACACACACTGAATCCAGCCGTGCCATTGGCCGGATAAACTCATCTATTTTTATCTGTTTTCATCCCACTGGCTCTAGTTTTTGAGTGTGTCGTTCTGCTCTGTGGGTCTGACACTTACAGTACTCCATGAGAGACTTCTCCTCCCACTGCTCGTTCCTGCCTCGGTACTGGTTCCACATGCTGGCATAGTGAGTCTTGGCGTCCTCGTCCTCGACCCATCCCGAGGTGGCGGCGATGGCGATGATGTCAAAAATAATGGCGAAGAGCACCAGCAGGGGCACAATCCACCTGCAGCGGGGGTAGGCGATCCCACAGCGGAACATGATCGACGATCGGAGTATGTGGAGCGGCTTGGAGAAAGACTGAAGCTGTGCGGAAGCGCGATGCGGTCCGGCCGATTATGTAGTTCGTGTTGAGCGTCAGTCAGAGGGTGTGGTGTGAATACCAAATAAAACCCCACCCGGGTGTGTAATGAAACCTGTTCTGGGATCTACAGGGCAGGGCTTGTGTGGTTACACGAGCTGAATGAGGCCCAGCCCCGCTGACTGTGTCGTTACACCCTCAACCTGCTGCTGCTGCTGCTGCTGTGGAGGCATATGAGCCATGTCTTCCTAGCAACGATTTTTAATACTAAACATGCTCTTTTTTTTTTTTTTTTAAGTACAACAGGTAGCTGTGAAGCGGCTGTGAGTGGGCGCAGTGTGAGAGGTAGAAAAGAAGAGTGAAAAGAAACAGATAGTGAGAAAATTAAGTACTTAAAGTGGCCACAAGATGGCAGCACGAGGGAAAAAAGAAACAACTACTGCATTTTTCTAGTATTATTCAGTGTTCCCTCCCTTTAACGTAAAATCCCAAGCTTATTACTGACTTACCGAGCTTCAATACCAGTATGGGCCAGTTTATCAGAGGTGGAGAAAGTTTTTTAGTTTTTTAGTTTTTTAGATCCTTAATCCAAGCAAAGTCCTGAAATGAAACTGTAAAAATATTCTGTTGAAAGTAAAAGTACTGCATTGAAAATGTTACTTAAGTAAAAGCAAGTAAATATATGTAAGTATTAAAGTAGAATGACCAAATACTACATGCACGCAGTTATATATGATATTATTGGATTATTATTACTCATGTATGAACTTTAAACAAAATGATTTTAATGTTGTAGTTGTTTAAGGTAGTGCTCGTTTTTAACTATCTTGTATTGTAATGCAATAAAGATTGTTTTCAATAGGGAATAATCTGCTGATTATTTTCTCCATTAATTACTTGACTTGGTTTTAAAAGTTGTGGAAAAGTGAGCACGGTCATAATAACCCAGATCTCGAAGTGACAACTTGATGAAGCTTAACATTATTGAAGACAAAACAAAATAATTTGAAGTAGAAACAGCAAAAATTCCCATTTCCTCAGCTGGAACCATGAAATGTTTTTGTATTAGGCCTACAAATAATCTAAATGACTAAGAAAATAGCTGCCGATGACTTCACTATACATGGAGTGACAGATTAATCAATTGACTAATCATTCCAGGTGTGCCTATTCCCACAGCTCAAAGGAAAGACAGCTGTCGGTGGTGCGTCACAGACGGTGGATTACAGAGTAACTCTGATGACACTTTGTCAGCAGGACACACGACTTTACTGGACGTTTCGTAATTCAAAGCTGTAATTCCTTATATGAGTAAATAAACTGATAAATGATACCTGTGAAAACCTGTCAATGATTCATTCATCACTAGAAGACAAAACAAATGAAATGTTAATACTCTGATGTCGACAGCAAGGAGTCAGGTGTCTGTGTTTGAAGATATTTGCTGTCCAAAACAAGCCTGTTAGCACAATGTTAATTTGTTCTTAAGCTGTATTCTAATTTTTATATTTAGCTAAGCTGCTAATGTAAGTGGGCAGCACGGTGGCTGAGTGGATAGCACTATTGTTTCACAGCAAGGAGGTCCTGGATTCTTTCTGTGTGGAGTTTGCATGTTCTCTGCGTGGGTTCTCTCCAGGTACTCCGGCTTCCTCCCACAGTCCAAAGACTTGCAGGTTAACTGACTCTGACTTGCTCGTAGGTGTGAATGTGAGCGTGAATGGTTGTTTGTCTCTATATGTCAGTCCTGCGATGAACCGATATCCTGTCCAGGGTGTACACTGCCCTCACCCAATGTCAGCTGGGATCGTCTCCAGCCCCCCCCCACGTCTGTGCAAATGGATAAGTGGTCACGAAAATGAATGAGTGAATGAATGCTACTGTAAGATGAGCCTTGCTTTTCGGTGTCAGCCCCTGCTCACTGTCCCCAGGCCGTGCTTTCCCCTTTGACTTCCCACATCTGCCATCCTGAAGCTTTTCTGAACAGGTGACCTGACACCCCCCCACACGCCTACACACCTGTTCCCACTGTCCTCATCAACCCTGCATATATAACAGCCACCTCACCCCAGAAGCCTGTTGCTTTCAAGCCGCTGTATCTTATAACGTGGACTTACTGCCTGGCTGCCCGTGTGCATCTGTTCCCTGCCTCACTCTGGTTTGATTGATTCTCAGACACTTGTTTTTGGACTTGCAGCCCTCACCAGGGAGCCTGTGCGCCTTCACTTTTGTTCATAAATTTGACCTGTCTTCCTAACCCTGACACTTTCATTCATTCAATACCTCTCTTTTATGACCTCTGTTATGTTAGCTGTGAAAAGATGATGACAGAACAGCTCTTCAAAAGTGAGGTCAAAAGATCTCTATTGCCCCCTGGTGGTAAACCACAGTATGTGAATCTAGCTGCTCCATGTTGACAGACTGGACGTGGTTCAAACTAAACAATCAAAGTAAACATCAGATTTTAGGTTTCCTCCTGTACAATTTTGTCGTTTTAGGTAGTTCTGTGTAATGTCTGTGTCCTAGAGGAAACCGAGGCACAGCATGTTGTGTATGCCTCCACTCCCGTTTTCAGGGAAGGGAAGTTCCACAATCACAAGGACGTTCACTGTAGCTTTATTTTGACAAAACCAAAAATAAAACTTCTGTCAAAGTCCTTGAACTTACCTTATGACGTACAAATAAAACAAAATAAATGATAAAAAAAACATACTTAAACTCCTGACCGAAAATGAGAGAAAAAGGGGGATAACAAAAATGGCTTCTCACTCCTACTGTAAAACTACCAGTGCAAATGATTTACAAGGGGCAATAAACTCAGCGAAGACAGAAACGCTTGTTCTACTGGTAACTTAAAATACAGTCAAGCATAACTTTGAATGGCGGCAAAAGTCAGACGAATACACAGATGAACATTCTGGCTGGCTCATCCTTAATAGTAGATCAGAGAGGGAGGAAGAGTTGCTCCTCAGCTGAGACTTTGAAGGCTGCTGTCATCCTGCTGCTCAATCCAGCCACAGCAGTCAATTTGAGTTAACCAATCACAGAGCCCCACCTGTTTCCACTCACACACACACACACTCACACAAGGGTAGGAGAATGACAGCTTATTCCTCAAAACAAAAAAAAACAAATGACTTGAGGTCATAACATCTGTAACAAGCCAATATATGTTCAAGTGTTCCCTTTTCAGATTTTTTTTTTTGACATGATTGACAGCTGACAGAACAACCCCCCGCTCCATCTGTCGATCACTACAGTGCAGACGACGAAACAGCAGTGCACATTTATTTATTCTCTATTTCATCCTTTATGGTTTTTATAAAAGAAGCATACAGGCCACACCAACGAAATCCAGAAAACATCACACCTCAGGTTAAAAAGAATTATGTGAAACAGCAACATGTTTCCCTCAAAGCAGATTGTACAAGACCTTTACATATACTCAAGGAATAGAGTTCTTGTAAGCTCAAGGTGTTTTGTAACTCAATCCATGTCCAGGGTGCATAAAAAAAGAAGGCTCAGAGTGGACTCTTTTGGGATTAGGGAGGTCGGGGTCCAACCCCCAGCAGAGTCATACAATAGTCTATACACTCAGCATCAAAGGTTGGACTGGGGATAAGACCCTGTGACATACTAGCCTCATGTCCAAGGAGTGCTCTTGTACATCCAGCTGCCTAATGCTACAGAACCAGGAGAAAGGCTCCTCCACAATGGGCCTTCACGGCCCTCAAAGGCTTCTACTTACATGTTAGATAGAGGTCTATAGCCGTCAGCGTGGTAGGATAAGAGGCTGGAGATATTATATTGCCTTTCACCCAACAGTCTTAAAAATAAACAGCAACATGTGTATGTTTCTCCTCTGATGGAGAGACAACCATCCCAAACATTCATATTAAATGCAATGTTGAGTATTTGAGCCTGCAATTGTTACACAGTGCAGCTTTAGTGCAGAGTCCAGTTTTTTGGAAAGGAAGCTGCATGCATATAAATAACATCACCAAAGTCAATTAAAGATGAAAATGAACTTTCTAAAAATTTCTTTCCGGCCACAAAGGGAAAACATATTTTTAACGGAACAGAAAACTCAGTTTAGGCCAAAGTTTCTTCATTAGATTACCAACATGTACACTGCAAGAAAGCTTTTCATCGAGCCAGAATATTTGTAAGAAATGACTCGTTCAGTTTGTGCGCCGTCTATTGTCAGGTCAGGATCATATAATCAGCTGCCTCAGAGTGAGAGTGAGTGAGGGTCAAATATTTGGTATTTTTAGTATTGAGGAACAGTTTGTCAAGGATGTTTTCATTTTTGTTGAATGGGAGGAAGTGAAAACATATTATCCATCTTTTCCCATGACACACAATAACCTCACGTCATGTCCAACTTCGCTTTGCACAGCTCTGCGACAGTTTTTCTAGATTTCTGTCTGAAATGTAGTGAAGTTAAAGTACAAAGTAAAATAACTTTGATACACTGAAATACAAAACTGAAATTATGAACAGTTGTTGAGGAACTGTAATTAGTTACTAGTTAGGTTAACTGTAAGATAATACAGAAACACCTAATCACAAAATATTGACGTCCATCTTGAACCATGGCTTGTGGAAGGACATTTTTTTTTAATGATGAGAGAAAGACATGAGGACTTATGAGGACAGTGATGATAATATGGAATGTTTTATTGGGCAGAGCCACATTAACATGTAACAATGAATATACGACATGTTTAAAAAACATAACACTGAGATCCTGGATATAATACATTTTCAGGGCACTTGTGCTAACAAATAAAAAATTAAAAAGACAACATTAAAACAGTAATACATGTTTTTAACTTGACAAGTTAAAATGCAGTTTGCTCTGAGGTCGTTTTCAAAACATTTTCACATAAACCAGGGAGTCACAATAATAATTCTTTTGCATAAAAAGGCCTGGAATAATTCATGGTTTGAGAGGGTACGCCACACACATAAAAACACACAATTCACACCGAGTTGATTACCTGAGTGGATTTTGATGTATCTTCAGCCTGTTTTCAAAAAGCTATTTCAAAACTGAAAATTAATTTCTAGCAGGTCAGAGTTACAACAGCATTTTCATCCAGATGGCCGAGGTTCAAATCACAATATGGGAGCAGTTTCATGTCTCTCAGTCAACAGTCATTAATCATTTTACTTCCACAGCATGGATGAAAGTAGACATCCACTCTCTACATAAAGTGAGCAGAACTAAATTGATCTTCATAGGAAATGTGTAGTAACTGCTGCCAAAATGTTGAAACACTTTTAACAGAGTGCTGTCATTGTGATGTTAACCACTACCTGCAATTTAAAGCGACAGTTTACTGTAAAACTCTGTTTTGTTTATCGATTACTCTCCCTTAGATGTCTTGAATTAAAGACTATTTTGCTTTCCTTGGAACATTCCTTCACAGTAAACGGTTGATTACAAAAATGTACTATCTAAATACATCCATGCAAAACTCTCAAAAGCTTCGTGAAGAATAATTCCAGTCTTTTTTATTCTGTTGAAGACTCAAATCTTCCAAAACACTTTTATTTCAATGAGAAATCTCCTAAGTCCAACACGTGATCAAACGTTATGTTTTGTGGGTTACGGTTATTCTAAACGTCGGAGTAATCCAACTTGAATAAATATGGTTCTGACAAAAACTCCTCTTTCTCTCTCGACATGGAGCACTGGACCGGATGTGTTGGATTTAGTAGCTTTCATGCCGAAATAAAATTGTTTTTCAGGAGTGAACCTCCATAGGCTGCCAGCAAAACAGTGACATGCGCAATTTTGGAATCACTCACTTACATTGGAACTAAAAAAATTATAAATGTAAGACATCTAAGGGTGAGTGACCCATATGCAAAACATAATTTTGCAGTGAAATGACACTTTAAAACCCATTTAAAAGAATATTAAATCTGTCAAAGCTCACCAACAGTAGCAGGGAAAACAGTAACACTGAGACAAGAAGTTTTGAACTGTAAGAAGTTTGTCTCTTCTTTCATTAAGTGTGATTATCAAAGAAGTAATCATGATTTACAGCTTCTCTCTCTGATTTATTTCCCTTTCAGTTGTCACAAGTAATCTGAATTTACGGCCTTCCTTTCCAGAGTTGGCATAATATTTCATCAAACTGCCAACTACCACAGGACGGATGTTTTTAAAGTAAGATTTAACTTCCTGTCTGGGTGAGAGGAAGATCTCTCTCTCAGCCTTTGTTTCATCCAGTCTGCCTCTTCCTCTTCCTGTTCTCCCTGTCTTTACTTCCGCTCAAAGAGACATCACGCTGTTAGAAATTGATTCCCTCCTTATCTGAGCAGTAGCCTATATTCAGTTACTGGAGGTGCTGTGCTGACAGCAGAGGTTCTGCTTCAGGGTGACATTCATTCTCTTTATTGTGACTGGTTGGCAGGCTCGGTTATGTGCTTTATCTGTTTACATATGATTGAATCAGGGTATTTTTCACTTGGACCCCCACACACCTTTTTCCTGTTCTGCTCAGCTTCCTTCTTTTACCAAACACAACATGTTCATGCACACAGTCACATTTAAGCACTGAATAAATGGTGTTTTAACAGAGTCGACTGATGTGGCCACCAAAAGGACTGTAATAAAATATCGGTGAGGTCAAGTATGAGCTTAAAGAGTCAGATGCAATGCAATGACGTGTGGAATGTGAACTTAACAACTACATCCCTTTGCCTGCAATTCAGCAGTGTCAGGTATAATGTAGAGAAGGTTCAAAATCAAGCATTTCCTTCGTAAAAGTCTACTGTCATGGTAAAACTTAATGTGTAACATCTCTCCATCTCCCCGAATCCCCATTTTTGCCTCTAAGTTGATGCATCGAACTCACTGGCTACTGCCGGCACCGCTGTTCTGCCATCGCAGGATCTGGAGTCCTGACATAAAACAATCAACCTATAAAAGTTCAGTATGACCACCAGGAAGTTCTTGATAGTGAAGAAAACCAGCATCTGGTGAACGACTCCGAAGTGGATCATGACGGTCAACCTGACCACCAGGAAAGGCCCATCCTGGATGAACAAGGCCTCCGCGATGTTCCAAATGTCCGTGCTGTACTTGGACAAGACGGACGCCTTCTGGTCCCCCTCTTCACCTCCACTGCTGGGCTTGGAGTTCACCACTTTTGAAAGTAAGGAGACAAACGGTTGGTGGTAGGAGGAGAAAATCATTTGGGAAGCTGTCTGGAAGCAACTGAGGGGAGGTGTGGCCCGGCTGTACATTAGCTCTTTACAGCAACTTTTCCTGCTATTTTTGGCTGGATCCTGTTGTTAAGGAAACCTGTGACTGACTAACCTGGCTGAACTTCCCCAAACACAACAACAGAGACAATGGAGCAATCTGTTACATCCATCTGGGAGATTTTTTTTTTTTAAACTTAATTTGGGAAATATCATTAGCTGAGACTTCCACTGCCACTCAAGTGAAATAGAGCTCAGGAGAACTTGATTTTAAGAAAAGAAAAAAATAATTATTTATTTTTTCTTAAGGATTTTTAAATGAAATTGACAAAACAATCTTAGTCCATTTAGTAGCATCCTGGGTGTTCATTATCCATAATGGTTAAAAACAATTAAAATTCAAAGCTTATTCATTCCAGGATTAGCTTGTGGTAAAAAAAACAAACAAATTTAGTGATCCATTACGAGCTTTTATCCCATTTAAGTCCAAAATCTTTCCAAAAGTTTTTGTTTGATACACTTTGTCTGACATAAATAAGCATACGTTAAATATGCGTGCACATTCAAAAACACAGTCTAATCAAAATGTCTGTTACATTTCATTCATTTCAGAAAATCTTCATCAGCTGATCGACTTTTTACAATTCTCTAATTTGTTCAGAAATGAATGGAAATTTAAATATTTAGGCCCGACTGTTATATCTGTTTGCCAATAATATCGGCTAATATCAGCCTATCACAGGACATTGGTATCAGCGTAACCATTTTCTGATCTGTGCCGATATTAAAACTGTTTTATAAGGCTGAAATAAATACTTGGACCAATGATTTAAATGGTGTGGTTAGGTAGTTTGTCCAGCAGAGGGCGCTGCATTCTTTAATAACTAATAAGTGAAGCGTTTACTGTTCAGTGCACTGATGTTTGGAATAAAGTTTGTTCAAATTTAAGATATCCTTCTGCTACCATTACATATCCTTGCTACACGTATTTGAAAGCCACATTCAGACAATACATATTTTCACACCTGCCACAAATTTTCATATCAGTCGGGCCAGCTACAAACTCCATCAGCTGACAAAGGTTATGTCATACAATTGAGAGCTCCGGGACTGCTTCTTAATGGACCTTCCTCATCTCAGCTGCTGTCCAAACTCAAGAGTGAACTTTGGAGCTCAGTTGACCATGTTGCATCTGCATGTCAACACTTCCTGTGTTTAGATCTTACATGCTGCTGGAAACTCTGGACACTAATAAAAAGACACACGAGCAAACACAAACACTCCGGAAGGAATGCAGCTTCATTAGGAGACTCATCAGAGCATCATGCATTCAAGCTGTAAGTGCTCTCTAAATGTATAAAGCTGCACATAGCAGTATCATTATAAAGAATCTCATCCTTTTGTAAATTATTTACAGGTTTGGAAATGAATAATTGAGATCTTAAGTGGGAGTGTCATTTCTGAGTGCAGAGTTAGGCTGCTTCTGATCACTTTACAGTGATCTTTGTTTCTTTCATGGAACTCAAACCTTTGTTTACTCAGACTTGTTCAAGCATGTTTGGATTCTTTTATGTGCTCAGTAATAAGTTTCAGGAAGCATCTACTCATCTGGCTTCACTAACAACAGCCTTCTCATAACAGTCATATAGAGAACTGAAGATTTCTTGTCAGTCCAACTCTATTTACACAATGAACACGTAAGACTGCCAGTGTTTATGTTAACTCCTGACATACACCCTTCCTGTAATTTTTTTTTTTTAGTAAGTCTGTTTTTAGAACTAAAAGCCCCAAAGGAAGGACCTCAACAAGCCCCTGATGTTTATTTGAGACTTGTGAAGTGAAAACAGATTTTTGGGTTAATTATTTGACAAAGCTGGAGACAGAGGAGCAAGTGACACCATCTGACCTAGTTATTTACTCGTACTCACAGCACTAGCCTGGACATTTCAGGCTTTGCAAGCATTGGGTCTGTTTTTAAACACATTGTTTGGATTGTCACACACTGGAAAGGGGTTGTGTGCAACAACATATGGCTGTTACTTCTTAATTAGCAGTAACGTTATTGGTTAAACAAACACATACTGACCTGACAGATGCAGGGGGAACTGCAACATGCTCCAAGTCCAGACGGTTAAGATGATGTAGACTACCTGAGGGTTGGCCTCTCTGGAAAAGACATTTGGAAAATACTGTCAAAGTCAGTTCCAATATGTTTGTCAGTGGGAGCTATTTATATCAGTTAATGCATTCATATAATGTCACCAGATCAGTGATAAGTTATGCTTACTTCTACATAAAAGTGCTTGATTTCTTCATCTTTGCGCCTATTGTTATTAGGGCCCAACTGATATAACATTTTGTTGATATCATCGGCTGATATTTGCCCCCTGGAGAAATATCGGTATCGTTGTATGTTCTTCAGTATGCTCCAATATTAAAACTGTTATTAAGGCCAGAAAAAACGGCGTGGACTAGTAATTTAAAATAGTGTTATAACATAGTTTGTTCAGTAGAGGGCATTATGTTCTTTAACAAATAATCAGTAAAGTGTTTACTCTTCAGTGCATAGATGTCAAAGGTCAAAGGTAAAGGGTACCTTTATTATCCCCACAGGCAAATTAGTCTATAGCCAGTGTAAAACATAACAGACTAAGTACAACCATTTCCCACATAAATAAAATACAAGATATACATAAAAGCCCCAGAGAGATCATCCAGCACTTAAAGTAAAAAGTGCAGTATGCAAAGATGCACAAAGAGCAGCAAGAAATTTAAATTCTGTTATTTAACAGAGAAATAGCAGTGGGTACAAAGGAGACCTGATGCCTTTTTCTACCACTATATAGCGTCAGCCTGAGGGAAGAAGATAAAACTGAGATTACGGAGAGTGATCTAGGCACTGCAGGAGAGAAGTCGCTTTTCCTGCCTGACCACCTGCCTGTTGTAGAAGTCTGTTAGATGAACCTGACTCCTCCCCAAAATCTTGCTCGCCACTTTGATCAGGCTGCTGAGCCTGTTCTTGTTGGCAAGAGTCAGGTTCCCGTACCAGGAAATGGTACGAGAACACCCTAATATCAACATCAGCCCCCCAAAAGCTCATATCAGTCAGGCCCTAATTGTTATGCATAAATATAAGTGCACAGAGTTCATTCATAAAAAAAACTGTGAGCGTGTTTAGAGCCAGTATGAGCCACCTACTTGACATCTGACAGCGTCTCACTAGTGAACTCAAGGATATCTGCCGCAGTGCCTACAAAAATCAAGAGAAGCTGCGACAGCTCATCACGCGTGACTCCGCCTCCAAGGGGGAGAAGCCACTTTCCCACGATGAGGAGGATGAGCAGGATCTGATGAAGAGCCAGGATCCATTCATTGGAACAGACAGATGATATCATCTGGCAGGAGTTGGGGAAAATACAGAGATTTTGAATTGTCAAACACAAGAGGTTGTTTGGGTTGGCTGGGCTATTCAGTCAGAAAGCATCATGTCGTCCTTTAATATGCGGCTGGAACTCAGCTCATGTGATGCCACCAGTTTCTGGTGAATATCAGTCATGACATAACTCCACTGTGGTTAAAGTATGCAGATTAGGCAAACCTAGTGATGTTGACTGTCTAAATCATTTTAAATCTTTTCCTCTGTTT
>JAQFJA010000003.1:19979279-19997176 GCA_029874485.1 Naso brachycentron
AAGGAATAATTTAACAAATATTCTCATATCTGTCTCTTCAGTATGAGGCTAAAGCCCATAGGCAGTTAGCTTAGCTTAGCATAGCATAAAGACTGTAAATAGAGAGAAAAAGTTAGCCTGGCTATGTATATAGATAAATGGGGCAACTCAGCTTGTCTACAGCTCACACATTAAAACTTAAAATCTCGCTTGTTTCATCTGTGTAAAAGCTAAAGAGAAAAACACCAAATTTCGTTGGAGGTGGAAGGGTGGGGGTCATGTGCTTAACTATTGCCTGTTTGAGTGCAGTGACTTCCTGGAGTCCGACTGCCAGCCAGGAAAAATTGTGATCAAACTCTGAATCAGAGTAAAACACAGGAAGAGCAAAAAGATTAAACAAATGAAAATGTGCTTAAGGAGAAGTGTGTGCGCAATCTTCCCGTTTCATGAGAAACCGGTACTTTTCTGTTGCTTTATTTCTGAGGTTATTAGTTTTGCAACACTGTCTACGATATAGACTGCAGTGTAAGAGGTCCCCAAGAAATATTTCAACTACAAAAATCTGCATCAAATTTCCAACTTTTATTATTTCCAGGAATATGACAAAAAAAGCATGTGTTCACAGTAACATGTAAGGCTAAGAAGAATTTTTCATGATGACACTCTTACCCTAAAGTAGTCGAAGTATGATTGGTTTTCCCAGGTCTCATTCACAGTGATTATTCTCTGCAAATTCTCCAAAGAGTCGAGCTTTTTGCACTGAGAGAAGATGAGAAAGAGATTTTTACAGACTGGATTCCACGAATACTTGTGCTTTTCACTGTTATTAAAGCTTGAAAACTTCAAATTAAGAACAAATAAAGTGTTTGCAGGAATTATAAAGGGATGAATGATGAGCAAAAAGCAAAGAGTTTTGCGAACCCTCCCGCCCTCCAACATCTATGATTAGGTAATGTTTGGGAAGCAAGAGGACTTAGCCACAAAAATCCTAGTATTGAGTACCAAACGGTCACTGGTTTCGTCCTGCTGGTGGTGGAGCTCCAGGATCCAGATGGAGGGAATGATACTGATCAGAAACAGAAAGATTGGTGGAGAAAACCTGCAAGATAACCAACAAAACTATATCAGAAAAGACACACTGGAGAAAAAAAAATGTAATACAAATGTGAATTATGACTGAAAAATCTGTTATTTATCAGTTAGACAACTGACAGACTGTGCTGGCTCCAGCTGTTACAGTGGAAAGATTTGCTGCTTTAGTTTGTGTTATAAGAAATTAATTACAACTCTGATCCCCCAAAAAGTTGTGTAAAATATTAAGCAAAATAGAATGCCATCATTGGCAACCAAATTTGTTTTTCTTGGACCAAACTAGGGAACAAACCATTAATCAAGTAAAAATTTGACAGATTAATTTATGTCATTATTAGTTGCAGCCTTACAATTTTGTACTTTATCATCACTGCTCTCAGTTTCTCTCTCAATTATGTCAGGATATTCCCACACATATATCTTCTTCCTTTTAAGTAGCTGATCCACAGTTTAGTTACTTAACTAAAACACAGGCAACTAAACCACTTTACATGAGAAAAGCTGCAGGGTTTGGACATGATTGTAAAAAAAAGAAATGAATGGCTTGATGCTTTTCTTTTATAACAAATTTGCAATCTGACATCATTTCTTACACTTGTTTTATTGTTTGCTAAATTAAAATGTGCCTGGACTTAGACGTAAAAAAAAACTGCAGACAATTGTCTTCAGATTGAGGTCAGACCACTGGGTTAGACATGGAGGGAGACTGAAAGTTCAGCCCCTGCAGAAAGATTTATGCGGGTAGCACCCCACCCTCACTGTCCCCACACTGCTTAAACAATACCCGCAGAGGGACACGCAGAAAGAATTTTGGGTTTTTAGGGAGGGGGTGAAGGCAAAAGTTCAGTTTAACCTATTTATGTATTCTACAGTAAAATCCTTAAAAGAATGCACTTTAGACTTATTTTGCACTAAAAAATACCACATCTATTAGGTTAAGTTGCAGAATCATGCATAATATGTCACATTCGCCACATGCATTTACTTCATCTTACCATTTGTAATCTTTTCCCTTTCTCCTCTTCAGTGTTATTATCATTTCAACGACAAGCGGCAGGAAGAGGCAGGTCAGGAGCCAGTACAGTGGGTCTTTCTTTACCCATGTCACCCTCCAGACCCCGATCAGGGAGACGAGGATAAATAACGCCCTGGTTATAATCGCACGGACAAACTTTAACATATCTATCACGCTGTCTGGAATCATGTCGGCAGGCTAATGTGCCCCAAAGCTTGTTCCTTATTCCTAGAGGTAAATATCCTAGAGAGCCGGTGGTGTCTGCTGCAGCCGCTGGATATAGTATTTTGAACAAAGTCCTCAAAGTTTAAGCCCCGCCCACTCAGGCAGTCCCACTCCCCTCTGGTTTCACCTGACCGAGTATCAGAATGCGGATGTTTCGCTGCTGGTGATCAGACCTGCCACTAATGGGCCGCTGTTGCGTGACAAAGGTAGCTGCACGACAGGGGCGATTTTAAAATCACACCTTAAAGGGGCCCAGCCCCTATGGAGAAGTCACTGGCCAGGGGCGACTCTAGGAACACTCTTATTACGGGGGCTCAGCCCTTAAGAAGAACGTGCCTTGCATACATATACATTGCAAAAATATTAAAGTAGTCTGCTGAATCATGTATTATGAATGTGAGTCCATTTTTTTTTAAAGTCAGACTTCTAATATTTTTTTTTATTATGCATTACATCATGTGTTCATGTAAGAGAAATAACAACAAGAGGTGCACTTCCTCTGCTGTCTGTCATTTCGTAAAATTGAATGACTAATAGATTAGCGGTGTATATTGTCTTAGATGGCCACAGACGTGTGAGCCAATAATAAGACAACTTTGGTAAGCCTATGACATGGTTTATCTGTGGTCAGTGATCAAGATTCTCAGCAGAGATGGCTTTAAGTTGTCTGAAGGACCTTTAAATAACAAGACCATCTTTTTTTTTCTATTTTTGATATTTTAATTTACAGCATAACTTCTGACAAATTAGTGAATAATAATCCAAACCATGTTCAGACTGTTGTGAAGCCCCTCTGTGCTGAAACTTTGAAGATGCTATCTGTAGCCTAAGTAATTCCATGCAACTTATAGATCAAACTGATTTGCTGATGATTGTGTGTTACTGTAATTAAAATGTGTCAATTTATTTGGTTACGTTTTGCTGACCATTAAAGGCCTGTTAATAAAAGTATTTTCTTTTATATATCAACTATTCAATTCTGTGACTAGAAAGAAACCAACAAAACTGAGAAAACTTAACCACAAACCCAAATATGCAAATATTAGCCAGTGATTATCTTTAATAGCAAACAAACTATGTTTGACAACTTTTATTGATAGGCTATTGTTAACTTGCAAATCTCCAGCCCACTTGTATCAGGCATAAACTGATGCTTACGAGTAGACCACTCCCACAAAAAAAACCCCTGCCCTGCAGGCCTGTGACTTCCTTTATTTTCCGTCCAAGCCAGGCCATGAAGAACAATGAAACAACATATGTGACTTTAGTATAGAATTTTTACACTTTATCATACTTTTTGGTCAATTTGGCATATGTTGTTTGAATGGATCATACTATTCTATTTTTGACTTCCCACCACTGGTGGACTCACAGTGTTTGAGAGGGAGGGGCCAAAGTAGTAAAAAGGGCACTTGTTGTATGTGGCGGGGCACCAGTGTGCAAAAAGTCCTTGGGAACCTCACCATGTTTTGTCCACTGGAGAGACTTCTTAGAGGGCACTTTACCATTTTTGCGCACTGGAACACTGGAAGGGCACCCTAGAAGGTGCCTCATCATGTTTTATCTACCATCCAAGAGGACCCTTTCGCTGCATTTTTTCTAGCACCAGGGAGAGATGGTTGCACCCCCTCCACCCCCAAAGCGTCTCACCAGTAGCGGAGATCGCCCATATCTTCTACAAATGTTGTTGTTAAAAGTGGAAGTGAAAGTTATTTGTGCACTTTATTATATCTCAAACTACATTTTTAAACCCCATTCACTGCCATTCAGAACAGAACACATGAAAGTGCCAGGTATAGGTAATTCACCCTTCTAAAGAGAACATCTGTGTTTGTTTGGTCAAAAATCGCTCAGCAAGACAGGCAAAGGAGCCAGGAGCTGTGGAAACCAAAGTTATTATGCATAGAAAAATAGTTTCTGCTGCCTTTGTGGGACCTGTAAGGACATGTTTTTCCATACTTACCTGTGAATTAAAAGACAGCAGTTAATTGTCTTTTGTAATGTATTACAGCCACTGCTAGGTGGCAGCGTAAACTGCAATAACACAGATGCCATCAAAGAAGAATGTCGTCTAAGAGATAGTAGTATTTGTACAAAAAAAGAGTAAAGTGTATGCTGTGCCTGCTGTCTGTTGTCTTCTAATGTGTAATAAGCGAATGGTTTGTAGTGCACAAGAATTGTGTCAAGAGTCCTGGATATGTGCATACTATGTAGCTCGAATATTAGAATGAAGAAGGATATTGACACAGACGTTCTTTTTAACTAACATCTCACATTTTCAGTTTCTCTCTGTAACATTTATTGAACATGGACAAAATGTAAGCAAACACCATATCTCATTGGTAAAGCTATTTTGGGAAAAACGGGTCGGGTTTACATATGGTCGATGTTGACGGATGATAACTATGTTTACGTAAACCTATTTGATGGAAATGACAAAATTTTTAAAAAGTCCTCAATTTCAAAAAAACGTATTTTTTTCGCTCACTTCAGGTGTTTTTTGCCTCTGTAGAAAAACAGCTAATCGGCAAAGTGTGAGATGGAAACAGCTGTATCAAATTCCTTGTGATGTAACGAATATTTATCTGCTGTTTCTGCTCCCCAAAAGAAGAAGTAGCAGAAGCTAATTCTAAATAGTCTCCCAACTTAACGCTCTTTGACAAGAATAAACTGTTGATGCTGCTTTCTGGATCTTGTGTTTGAATGTGTGTCAGATGTTCTCTGAACCTACTCCACTGCAAACAATACAGTTTTTTTTTTCAGCTATTACTCACACCCCAGAATTCTAGAAAGGCTGTGTTGGTAGATTTTCCCCACAACTGCCTTAATGGGATGACCCCATAAAGAAACAGAATGGGTGTATTTAAGCAAAGACTACAGAGTCCACAGAGATCTCATTCAGAATTATTCAATGAGGATGACATCATGTGTCTATCAGGCTCTGCAACTGTACAGGAGAGGGCAGCATTACATCATGTGCTGAGCAACATGAGGCACACTTCCTCTGCTGTCTGGCTTGTCCTCGAGTAGAATGACTAATAGACTGCCCATTTATATTTCCAATGCAGGGTTCATTTATTCAGGGAAATCACATGGAGCCAGTAGTGGAGGAAGTAAGAGCCTTTAAGTGGAAAAACCACAAGTTAAAAATATTCTGTTGCAATAAAAATTCTTTCTAAAAGCAAAAGAGCATTACTGGCATAATGTACTTAAGGAATCAAGGTTTAAGTATATAATATTGTTTAGATTACTGTTACTAATGCACTAATGTACAAGCAGGATTTGTTCTTGCTGGTCACAATAGAACTAAGTTCAGCAGTTTGATTTATCGTAGTAAACTGTAGTACATCATATTTTATAAATTAAATAAGATGTAGAACATTACAAGGAACATATGTGCTGCTTATTTCAATCTGAAGAGTAATTTGTAACTACAGTGCCTTCTACAAACAACAATGCAATGGAGTAAAAAATATCCTACAATATTTCCCCCTTGTCGTACAGTAAAAATATAAAGCTCAGCTAAATTTCAGTTATTACAATTATCTCAGACTTCTACTTGAGTCAATTTAATTAGTCATATTCCAGTATTGCGCTAAGCAAATATTTGTATTTTGGGACTTTGCACATGAGAATATTTGATATCCTTTGTCATGAGAATTTTCTTTATTAAAATATTTTTGTTTGTTTTGTTTTATTATTTTTGTTCCTGTGAGCCATCTTTATGTGTAAAATGTCGATTAAATAAATACAGATCAAGATTTAACCTAATGCAGTTAATGCATTAAGATGTTTGAAAATGACCCGGATTAACCACACAAGTATGCAAAAGACTGTTATGTAAAACATATGATGTCATTTCATTACCCATCCTTTGTTCTTGTAAATCTAAGAGTTTTAAATTGAACAACAGCTAAATAAAAGCTAAAACATTTAAACATACATAACACAGTTATTAACATTTTGTCAGCAGTTTGTATTTTTCCAACATAAAGCAACAATCACACAGTCTAATCACACAACTTATTATCTCACCATGCAGGAAATAACACATCAGAGCAAAATACACACACACACACACACACACACACACACACACACACACACACCACACAGACTCTTGTGCCATTTTGCTCCACTTGGCTGCATGCTGAGTAGATTTCTATTCAAAACAGTCTGGGCAGCCAGTGAAGGAGAGAGGAAACACTAGAAAAAAGCCTGTAACCTTGGAAAGGAGGCCGACTTTTCCTGTCATTGTTCCAAATTGTCTATCATCATCCTTCACTTTGCATCACATGAAATCACAATGAGAAATTTAGACAATGTAATAAAAAGTAAGGAAAAAGCTGCATGCTGGGAAAAAAGACTTCTATTCCATCCTGCATCAAAAAACACTGCGAGTTGAGTTTTTTAAGAAACCACTGGTGTATTCGTGAAACACGTCCCTGGTGTTTATCCTGTTTCCCGGTTTCCAAGCTTTTGAAGTCTAGAATAAACTATAAACAAAAAAAAAATGGCACCAAAACAAAAATCAAACCAATTTTAGTCGTGAGTGATCCCTCTCGACTACAACAGCTCACTCTGCCAAAGAGTCAGTCAGTCAGTCAGTCAGTCAGTCAGTCATAAAGGGAAACAAACGCTCCTCTGTTGACTGAGACAGAAAGGCCATCCACAGCATCCCCCCGGCCTGGTGTTATCCAGCGATTCTGTGTGTGTATGTGTGGGGGGGCTGTTCAAGACTCAGCTCTTGGCTGTGTGGATGTGATGATGACAGCGATGGCCGAGGGGCTCTGGTCACTGATCACAGAACAGTGATTCTCTCTATGCTGCTTCTTCAATCAGCACTGATGCGAAGCTCACGTAGAGTGGCACTGTTCGCTGTGTCAGCACAAAAAAAAAAATCTGCTTTGTAATGCAAAATAGAAATAAAATTGAGCAATAATCAGCATCAGCTGTGAGATCAGGGTTTGAAATGTTGCTGGTTATAATCATCTCACTACGAAGGATAAAGACTACATAAAGAAGAGCTGAAAACTGAAGGCAGCATGTGAAAATAAAATCAAAACAGCTCTAGTCAAACTTAGGTTTATATACCACAAAATGTCACGTAGTGCTAAATAGTAAGGGCACATACTTCCACTTTTTTCTCCCAGAATAATACAGAATCTTGGTTCAGAGTGTTGACACTGACAAATTTCCATCGTTGCACAACTCTTTTCCTGTATATTTTGCTTTAATGTCCACCAAATGTTTTCAGCTGTCTTGCCTTCATCACAGTTATCGAGGTAGACATCTGAAGAAAACCACCTCAGATTTCATGACAGTCATGCACCTACATTCTCTTTAACACTGTGCATATTTTATTGATATTCTTCTGGAGGGTTATGTCCTCTACGCACTGGTGTAAGTGTAGTCGACGCAAACAGTGCAGCTGCGTAGCCTTCAGAGCAGTCGTTGAAAGACAACATTTACTTTGTATGAATGTGATAGCTGTACATAACTCTTTCCTACCTTGTCTGTTACACTTACGGCTTGTATGTTTTGTATCTTTGTGCATGCGTGGGTGTTTGTGCGCATGAGTGTGTGCTTGTGTTTGGGGCAAGAGGGTGGGCCCAAGAAAAATATTTGCACAGGAGTGAATCATTCATTATGTTACATCATTGTGTTACACTGCAGCTTGCAAGGCCACAATCCTCTTATCACTGACAAAAAATTGGTCGCTAATGGTGCATTATACTTCAAATGGTATATGTGCTGTTTATGTACTTAAACTTCTATGACTTCAGATATTAAAGGTACACAAAGGAATATGTCCTTGCATCGTTGTTGTCTTACATTTCCGTAAATTATCTCTTGGTGTAATGACCCATATAGCCTTGAGTTTCCCCGCAGTTCAATAGACGTGTTGAGTCATCCTGCTTTAATAACATGCAGGCCCTCAGAGATTTTCATTTGTTTAGGTTTCAGGTTACAGTTTAAGTGCTGCATGCATCAACAGCTGCAGAAAAGAGCTTTTTCCAACCCGATAAGAAAAACATTTAAACAATTACATTTTAAGTATTAAAATAGTAATAATAAAAGAACGCAAAGAAAGGCAAGTTTATTTATACAGCACCACTCAGACACAAGGCGATGCAAAGTGCTTTGCAGGACCATAGAAATTTTTTTTATTTTTTAAAATAGACATTAATATTGCATTTAAAGAAAATAAAAACAAAGAGCGACAATTAAATAATTAAATATAAAGACAAACTGCTTGTAAACAAAAGCAAGCAAAGTAATAAGGTGCACAATAAACAGTAAAGTTTTAAGCCTTGAAATGAGCCTCAGGTATTCAGGGGGCTTGTTCCAAAGGTAGGGAGCAAAGAGACTAAAAGCTGCTTCAGCTTTCTTGGTTTTGATCCTGGGAACACTGAGCAAACCTGTCCCAGATGACCTGAAGCGTCTGGATGCTTCGGAACGTACCAGTAAATCAGAGGCATCAGCAGAAGATTAGAGGCATTAGAGACATTTCAGGTTATTTCCAAAGCTGCAAACTTGAAAATGCATTTTTCAGCGTAGTGAGCCACACAGCCGCTTTTATCAGCAGCTTGTAAACCAACAGCTGCCCCTTAGTCATGACTGGCTAATTAATAACCTGCTTACTAGTTTACACTGTAAATTTTCCACTGGAATTCTACTACAGTTGTCACAGACTCATTGTCATTACTATTCTTTACCAACAGGTGGCACTCAACACCAAAGCTTCCAGGTGGAGGAGAGCAAAACAGCTTTGAAAGTCACACCTTTATTAGTCACTCTGCCATTTATGCAAATGGACAAAAGGCTCAGCACTCTGTAAAAAAAAGGAGGAGGAGGGGACTGAGGTGTTGTTAAAATTAGCAGCCATATTTTTAGGGTTGAAAAATGTTTTCACACAGTTACCAGTTCAGAGGATGTAAGTCATATTTTCCAAAAAGAGAGCTCCTTGTAAGGAGAAACCACAGAATCCATTCCTGCTTTGTTTATTCATTGCATTTCATGGCAGCTGCGCCTGTTTTAAAGCCATGTCAGAAACAGCACAAGAGGATTATTTCACAAATATAAACTTTCTTTAAACAGTCCAGGTCACGGGTGAAGCAGGTGGCTAAATGGTCACACGGCTCTGGCCTTGATTCCCTCTCCTTGTTGCAAAAATACCGTTTCAACTCAGGGCCCTGCATAGTCACACATGTCAGGCATTTGCATGGGAGAAATTGGGCTTAAATGGGTAACACATGACTCATTGTATCTCAGCCCCGACAGCTGCAACAGGCCAAGCGGTTATTGGACAAATATGATTCGCCTCAGAACAGAGCAAGTCTTCAAAGCTTTTCCAATGTGGAATCTTTGACGTAAGCCAAAAAATAAAAAAGATATTGAAGGGGATTTAGTGTGAAACATATTGAGTTACATTCAAACCATATCTTGTGTATTAATTTTCCTTCCACTCGCTGGATTTTTTTCTGACCTTAAACCTGACAACTGTTATGAATTCTGCATTAGCAATCAAAACAAGAGACTATTATGCAGCACGGCGCTGGCCCCCGGTTGCTACTTGGCTCATATTCCCCGTACAGTAAACAGCCCACAGATGTTTTACATTGATATTAAGAACCTTAATTTGTCCTGTGCAGAAAAAGGCCAAGCATAGCGTGGGGATTAAGTTCTCAGCCATGTATCACACACAGCACAGACAGCAATCTCATTTAGCTTGAGTGAAGTTTACAGTGAGTGGGTTTTGCATAGGTCATTAGTTGTCTCAAAATACCCCCCTGTCACCATAGCAACTTCAAGTGACTGCTAAATTGCCTTATAAAATGTGATAAATTATTTATGCTGAGAGTTTTTTTTTTCTTTAATATGTGTGCTCAGGCTTTGAGCTCTGAGAAAAATATTTCCTTTCTCGCACTGCTGTAATGGAACAATTCAGCAGTTGTCAGTCATATTTCAAAACTTCTCCATTGTCTCCAGTTGTGAATGGGCTGACTGCTGTGTCCTGATCTGCAGATACATCACAGGGATTACACAGATTACAGCAGTATTGCAAACATGGCGACTGAAGCTGTTATTCAAATTGAATGGCTCATGACAGATCTTGAAAACTGCCAGTGTAAAAGAGCTGCATTGTAATTGCCAACACACACAGTTATTTGACGTATACATAATGCAGCACTCTCAGCACAGATGGGAGGCTGACACGCTCCAGTGAATAATCTGATCATAGATGTCTGCTGACATTTATGCCCGTTTTATAACAATTCAGTGTTTGACAGAAAAGGCGGCCGTGATGCATTACACAGATGGTAAACGCTGAGGTCACTGTCCTCGGCGGCTTCATAGTCAATGATGGTTTGACCACTGGGTGTAATAACCTGACTGATGTTTGAAAAGCGCCAAGCAAAAATCATAAATGCTGAGATCAGGTTCTGTATTAATGGATTCCTCAGATGTGGAGGTGACACTGCGACCTCTTTGCTTCAAAAATACATTAATATTTTTTTTTGAGATTCAGACTCTCTTTGCTCTGAAAACATCCACGACTCACAGGCGGCTGTAACTCAATCTAACAAAATGCCTTTTCAATCACTCTCATCTTTTATAGTTATACCCATCAGACATTTACATAAATACATTATTCATGGTTCTAATCCCGGTTTCAGATGGGGAGATATAAAATGCGACTGTGTGTGTGTGTGTGTGTGTGTGTGTGTCCTGATGTGTATGCAGATGGCAGGGGAATGAAGCAGCCTATTTTGTTTGTGGTTTGCACATTTCTGATTCAGCTGAGTACTCTCCATCAATGAGGCAAATTTACATTTGCTGCGGCAGTAATAACCTAAAACCCATAGTGGTGTTAACACTTGTATACACTCGAAATCACGTTGCCCTGTTGCATGATTACATTTCTGTGGTGCTTAATAAAATGACTCACTTGACATTATCAAACAATTCAGCTGTAATAGTGGCCCATGAATGTGAAATTGTGTTTTGCAGGCAATTAGTTCATTGTCATGGCAGTCATTCACGCTGGGCCTACCAATGTTTGCCTCATGAATTACTACCCCTAACACATATAAATATACGGTATTAGATTTGATCAATGGCCGCAGCCATGAATGGATGCAATAATTGGTTGCTGTTGGAAATGAGCGACCTCACTGTTGAATATTATAATTGAAAAGATGGATTGCAGAGAGCATGAATTATGCATAAACATGATGAGATATGTTAGCTCAGATAAATAAGAGTGATATTAGATGAGAACAAAGAGGAAAATGTATCTTATTTTCAAGAGGCTTTCTGTTCTGCTGTGAACAGTAATATTCCACACAGTTCACTGCATGCAGCCACTCCTTTGATGTTCTGAAGATATCACTGCATCACAGATATTTATGAGCTCAGTCAGTTAATATTCAGCCGACAGTACACTGGCTAACACCTGCTAATATACACAGAAATCATCCCAAATAGCCTCCAGCCCAGTATATCGAACTCAAGCCCTGATAAAAAGTGATCCTTTTCAATGAACTAATTGGATTCCTCGTGCATTCCCTGTCCACTGCAGGCGGACTCACATGTGATTGAAAGGAGAGAAATGCAACTCCCTGTTATAATGAGTCTAAGAGGCTAAAATTAGCCCGGCAACATCACACAGAATCTCCTGTTACCTTTCCTAAAGTCACGCTGCAGACGCCAGCCAATTGTTGTGTGATTACAGCAGTACAAAGACGCAGGTGTAAAGTTACTGTTGAAACGTGTTCCTGCGGACAAATTTACTTGATGGATTTTTAATGTCCCAGGGCTTTCCATTGATGATTGATGGATATCCACTGGATAATGCAATTGTGCATTTGGAATGAGCAGGAGATGAGTTGTGAATGTGTTGCCTTAATTTCTCAGAAGCTTTCTTGAATTAGACATCTGTAGGTTTTCATGATGCCCGACAGTCTGATAAGAAATGTGGACCCAAAAATCACATTGAGAACAGTTACAGAAAGTAAAATTATGTTTGGCTGTAAGTATATTCACTTATTTTCAGTGCTGTTAAATAAGTTTGACTTTTTTCCCTTTAAGGCTATTCCTCACACTTTATTAGATGACTAATTCAGTCGGCTCTAAGAGATGGCCTCAGGAGGTTTTATCCTTGAATGATCTTCTCTTCTGTGGTGAATTATGTTTTTGGTTGTGATATCTTGTTGAAACATAGAAAAGTACAATTACTCAGATACTCTACTTAGGCACAATTCTTGGACACTTTACTTGAGTATTTGCATTTTCCTCTACTTCCCCTCCACTGAATTAAACTGACCGCAACAGCCAGAAGTTACTGTGTAAGTTTTTACATACAAAAATATGATCACACTTCCCATTAACATTAATTAGTGCATGTAACCGCATCAAAAACAAGCAAGTGTCTTTTTTAATGGTGCAACTCTCATAAGGCCTATTTTGCTGACAAAGCGAATGTACTCTTACTGAAAGGTCCAGTTTCGAAGAGGAATGAACATGGCAGAAATTAAATATAATATCTCAGATATCAGCATATATGTTCTGCGACATGCACTGATATTAAGGCCGAAAAAAATGTTTGAAATGCTGATTTTAAAAGGGGTAATTACATCATTTGACCAGTAAAGGGTGGTCTACTATTTAACAACTAATAAGTGAAGTGTTTACTGTTCAGTGCACTGTTGTTTGGACTTAAGTTATTAAAAATGTAAGATATCCTGCCTCAATTCCATATCTTTGTCGCAAGGATTTCATAACCACATTCACCGAACGACATATTGGATATTGGAATTTTTGTGTTCCCTAAAATCGGTATCGGTATCGGCATCAGCCACAAAAATCCCATATCTGTCAGGTTCTACTTTCATGTCTACAGTGGGAGTGCTCTTCTTTGAATTCCACTGTGTTTCTACAGCAGCCCTGAATGGACAAACCAAACACCAGATCTAAAGAGGGCTTTTCACATGTTTTGTATGTTTAGTAGGTTCTCCTATTACGGACTTTATGTTAGTTTAATGGAGAATAATATATGGGCTGCAGTTTTTAAAACTACACTCATGAATGTACCTACAGTTTGCTGGAGGTTCATGGTCTAATTAAAGAAATAATGTGGTCATCTGAAAAAAATTCAGTAATTTCTCCCATCCTTTGACCATCAAAGGGTTGACATAAATGTGATGCATGTGCGTTGTTCTCCTATCTGTAGGTGGTTAAATAGTTAATATTGCTCACTTTTAAGTCATTTTAACCAAACTTCATATTTATCACTAAGACATGTCAACATATGGTCAGAATTATGTAGGTTTATACTGTTTTAATGGCTCTTGTGCTTTGCTGTGGCTCAAACTGTAACTCCAGCTCTCTGTTTTTTTGTGGTAACTTTCCAACCACATTTGTGGCTCCCTGCTGAGGCGAACTCATTACAGGGAATGTGGAACACCTGTGCTGAGAAAAAGAAAGAATTTCACCACTTATCTGCTCATTGTATGTTTCTGCTAAAGCAACAAACAAGCACGTATCTGCCAGAGACATATTTATCCAGCCATTTTAAGACTTTCTTGCTCACTCATGCAGTAAAGAAATTTTAGTATTGGTTTTATGTCAGAGCTTGAGAACAAAACAAATAATATTCACATAGCGAGTGATTTTATTTGAACTCAGCAACTCAGCAAAATGCTCCAATAAACAAACCTGTGAGCACTGATTGCAAAAGTGGAAAGAAAACAGACTGAGGAAGTAAACAAAGTCTGAAGCAAAAAACACATTCAATTGTACCTAAAGTTCATGTTCAGTAGTTCAAAATGGTTTATAGTTACATCCTCAAGCTGTTCATTTATCTTTAGAGTAGCGTAGAAAAGGTGGGACACTTATTCTTTCTATTCATTCATTCACGTCATGCATCAAGTTGACTCATGAGGTCAAACCATGCAACTATATCTCATTGATCTCTTTTTTCAAATCTTATCTAATCACTAAGTCATGTTGAGATAAAGAGAAGCAGATGAGATTGTATGTTCTGATTTTATACTTAGCATGTATATTATGCAGCTCGTGCAGCCTCACATCTTTCCACACGCACTCTTTTATTAATGTTTCAATAAAGATTTCTCAACGTGAAGCTCCATTTACGCCGTTTCACATCAATATCTGCATCACAATGTTGCAGTCGCTGCTGGGCTCTCTTGCTGTTGACAAGCAAACACTTGCAATTCCCAGATAAGAGCTCGAGTGGTGCAATTGATTAACCAGGGACTTCATTATAGTGGCTGCCATTAACAATGCAACCCCATTGATTCAGCCACTGAAATCGCTGGGAGAGAAATCAGGAAAAAAAAAAAACGCTAAGAGCTGCGGTTCATATTATATTCACTGCAGGATCCCAACGCCGCCGAAGACGCATGCAAGACAATGAGCTTTTGTGTAATCCACCTTTTACTCCAAACCAAGGCACTAAAATATCTGAGTGTCACAGAACATTGCCTCAGCTATTTCAGTATAATACATGATGTTCTGCTGCTGACTTGAATAGAGAGCAGTGGAGGGAAACAGATGGCACTGTTTAGAGACTAAAATTATGATCTTGTTCCCAAATGTTCTATAGGTGACATTATTGGGTCTAGTACATTGAGCCCATTGATAAATTAGGTGAAAATCATGATCTAGAAGCTTTTACTCCACTGAATGTTCATCATCAGCCTCTTTATGTCCTTAAGATAACTATCAGGCAGCCATTCATAAGAGCAGTGGCAGCAAAATAAGAAAACATATCCGTTTGGTGGACAGGAAAACACTTTACAAGATGTGAATCAGTGCGCCTGCATGCTCTGCCCGTCATTTCAGGGAGAGTGGGAAAAAAGCGCATTGCGTAATACTGTACTTGAAATAGCTGGTGTCAGAAGTAGGCCTATGTCGCTGTTGCATGCTGTGTGATCTGAGTGCTGGATAAATGCAGGGTAAAGGCTGGACGACAGCGGGGAAACAGCACAACGCTGTGGACAGAGCGGGTACTGCTCATTATGCGAACAATTCCAGACAGCCGATAAAATACAGCTGACACATTCAGCAGCAGAGACTAAAAGGACAATGAGTCCAAGGATGTGAACAGAAATAATGACGATTGTTTAACCTCACATAAATATTCGCAGAAATAATCATTAATAATTAATAACTATTTCCGAATATTTCGGTAATTCCCAGTTGTTTGTAATCATAAATATTCATCAACACAATTACAAACGGCTTTGATCGTGCAAATGTGTTAACGCTCGTCAAATACACCCCGCTGTCTTCACAAGGTCATCGCAGCGTTTTAACATGATTGATGTCTGGATAATGGACCGCCTCGTGAATTCTGTCTCGTGACGCCCCGCTCTCTAACTCGGCCAATTTTTGTCTCTTCGTGCTCGCCTCAAAAAAATACATAAAGGCCATTAATTTGAGCATTACAGCCGAGCCGCGCGCCCGAGCAGCAACGCGTAGCAAGTTCTGCTCAGAGCAGATCCGGCGGCACCTCGCGGGTCCCACATTGCCTTTTGAGGAATCATTTGATAGCCCTATTAACTTTCATGTAACATTGTTTCTTGAAGGCATCCACAGCAAGCGCCTCAGTGTCATTACTGTGAGAAATGTGCTTTCATACTGAACGTCTTTTACAGAAGTCCTGGAAGGCACTCAGACTCACAGAAGCCCATGAACACGAAATATTTGCATAAATTACGCTTTTACAGGAGGATCATTCGGCGAAAAACTCATTTTCTCTTTTATATACAATAAATATTCACCGATGGTTGAAAATTCCTGATATATTTGTGGTTATGTGTTAATATTTTGTCCGAACACGTGATTATGATCCATATAAATTCGCTAAAAAAACAATAAACAACTAAATGCGTCAATAAATAAATACCCATACTTACACAATATTTTTTGCAGTGTATTTACCCGCAAACTTATTTTTCCAGCACTCTTTATCGAGCCAAACACGACGTTTTAAACTCTACAGAAATTTCCCCCTTGCAGGACCTTCGGCAATCCATTCAAGCCAGCAAGTTTGGAGAGCGTGTTGAGTTTAATCAATTCATAACGTCGAGATGGAGCCGAACTCACTGAAGGTAACGTTTGTTATCAACCGTCGATTTATTTTATTTTCGCGTCGCGCTAATCGCCACATACTGTGAACTGCGCTCACGTGCCTGATCCACCAAACTTTGGCACATTGCATTTAGTATGAGCACATCTGTGTCATATGTTGAACATCTAAAAATAGTTCCTAATTGTGTGAAGAAGACGGAGGTATCCTAATGTTATACTTGCCGGCCGTGCGTAATTACGCAAGGATGTTTGAAATGTTTGTGTCTACTTAGCTACGATTTATTTACCAAATGAGTTGATAAGTCATTAATTCATTTCTCCATTTGTGTTTTTTTTTCCCTCTACAGTGGGTGGGCTCGTCTTGCGGTTTACATGGACCATATATATTCTATAAAGCCTTTAAATTTAACCGGGACGGCAAACCGAGGATTCTGTCTCTCGGAGACTTTTTCTTCGTCAGATGTAAACCGGAGGATCCTATTTGCATAGCGGAGCTTCAGCTACTCTGGGAAGAAAGAACAAGCAAGCAACTTTTATCAAGCTCCAAACTTTATTTTCTACCCGAGGATACTCCCCAGGGACGGACAGTCACCCACGGAGAGGTAGGAATATTAATTGTGCGGTGAATTATTACGAATTATTGGCGTTTCTACATGTTTGTTCTCCTTGTTCTCGAGCGTTTTTTATTAAACAGCATCTTTACTGCATTAAGTGCTGGCAGTGGATGTGTAGCCTCCGCTGGCAGGCATTCATAAGCGCATGTATTGATACTGACATTGATGTATCCGAGCGGTAAAAGGATTGACCCAAAGCGCTATTTGTTCTCTAGTTTTACTTCAGCCTATTTGCCTATTGTGGTGTCAACTGCTGAATGTGCACTTGTCCAGCTGCGCTCAATCAGGCAGCCGCTGCGCTCTATGGGGTTAATTGTGTTATAAAGAGGAAAATCCGCAAGAATCCTGCGCCGAGACTCTGTCATTTCATTTCTCGGTAAAGCGTGTCAAATACTGACATATGGGCGGAAATTGCGAAACGGTAATGAATGCATGGGGTCAACTTGGCTCAGATCGCTCCGTACGACAGTTATTAGATATTTTGTAATGCCGCCTGATGTTGAAAGAGGCAGAGCGAGTCATAAAGCGTGGCAGAGCAAAGCCAGCGCTGACACGTTTTAACTACTCTCCAAGCTTTGCATAATTTTCCATGTGGACATTTCCATCGTCGACAATGTGATGTTGTCAGCTCACATTTTAGGCAGCACTTTAAACGCCTCTGTGTTACATTACGCCGCTGCTGGCACAGAAAAGCAATAGTTATTATGATTGACTGTGGCCATATGTGGCGCTTGTGATCCGGTTACATCGGTGCGCTGCATGGCACTGCTCTGATATTGAGAGTTTTTGTCCGCGGCTGTAAAACAAATGATGTGTTGTTTTCTCTCTTATATTCCTCAGCCAGCTACAAC
>JAQFJA010000003.1:20044258-20062515 GCA_029874485.1 Naso brachycentron
CTCAAGTGAACTCAAAGATTAGCGTGAATTAGTATTCTGCTAAAGGTTTGACTTCACTGCACTGGTAAAAACAACAAAATGGGATAGTTTAACATTATTTTTTCGCCCCTATTAGACAAGAAAGTGGACAGGAAATGGAGAGAGAAAGCAACGTAAGACCGTGCAGCCATGTGGCATGAGGCAGCAACCAAGGTGTCTGAAAATTAGACCATTTATATGATGAGTTTATATGACAAAAAATGAGATAATGATGCCCGCTTTTCTTCATTTTGAGCTGCTTCTTCCACTGAGCCTGCTTACATTTATTTCCTTTAGCTTTTTTGTTATGTCTTTCATAATCCAAACAGTTTATTGGCCTCAGTGACCTCCGCTTCTAGAAACAGGAACACTATCAGCAACATTCTCACTCATTATATCTTGGCTTCCACAAGCTAAATCAAATGAACTTGTTGGCCTCACAGTATCTGATTTCAGTGTCTAAAGGCAACTAGTTTCCATATATTCCATAGGTTCATATAACATGTGGCGCACCTGCAGCAGGCAAAAGCGCGGCGCTCCGTGGAAACGGGAGTCATTCCTAATACTGTGTGATTGAGGTCTGCCATGGGCTACGGCAACAGACAGGCTCTGTGAAGGAGATAATGATGCATGCACACACAGCTGTCAGTCAGCCAGCAAAGGGAAATCGTCTTTGAGCAAAAATAAAAACAGACTGTAGCCGATATAATGCAGTCGGAGAGTATTTGTATAGAAAACGATGGGTTTGGGAAATAGAGTGGAACAGGATGTCAGAGCTGTTGCAACGAGGAGACGAGATCTGGTGAGAATCTCCCCAGACCAGAAAATCTCACATGGATTCCTGTCTTTGCACTGTCACTTCTTTTATACAGTCGTACTCAACACATGCATGGCAGTCAATGAGAGACAGTTAGTCTGTTTGAAGGAGAGCATTTCTTTTAGGTACCTCTTTTACACCACATGTGGTAATTAACCATACAAATAATTTTGGTTCTATTTGTTTAGGGTGTTCTCTCTCCACCCTATAATAAAGAAGTCAATGGAATTTAGTTTGTTGTGCTCACAGCACTGAAAATTTAGATCGAGATGTTATTTCCTGATCCCAAATTGGAAATTCAGTTGTGAAACAGCAGGTCATTCAGTCAGTCATTACACAAACAGTCACACATATTTGTGTAGATAACGTTAGAATAAAAGAGTGTACAGAAAATATAACCATATGTACATTATAAACATAATATATGAATATACAGAGAATAAATCCTGGAGAAAGCACTAAAAATACAAACATATAAATATAAACTAAGACTAAAAACACTGGCATATAAAATAAACAAAGAAAATATAAACAAAGTAACAAGAGTAACAAACACAGAGACACTGTGCAAGTTGCATTTTGCTCAGCCTCACAAAGAGGTAATGAGGTAGACTGAATGAATTTTAAAAACTCATTAGCAATGTTTTTTTTGATCAGTTAATTAATTTTTGATATCAAAATGTATCATGGAACATTTTGGATGCGTGTTTGTCTGTTTAAAGCTGCGTTATCAGTGTTTTCATATTAACATTAAGGGATCAAATGACTGTGCGACATGGAAGAGATCACCAGCAGTGGCAGAGAAAAAAATGGAGGACCAGCACATTGTTTTTGGTTTCAGACCCACAACTTTCATTCTCAGAGCTCTCATCAACCTTGTTTTCCGTTGCAGCAGTCAGCAAAAACAATTCTGATAAAATCTATTTAGTTCTAAGTTAGCAGATAGCTGGTGAAGGCTGTGGAGCATGTAACAGCTAAACAGCCGCATGTTTCCCTCAGGAGTTGATAACAACTAAAACTTACACTACAGCACATACAACTCCAAATGACTGCTAATGTTGCTCCACATCTGCTGAATGTGAAAATGTACAGCTGTTGTTTATTTAAAAAAAAATTCTCCTAGCAGTTTTATAAGGTGATAATATGTCAGTTTTGTGTTTTCAGCTTTTTCTGCTGCCTCTTGGAAAATCAGCTCAGTTTTGAAACATCACAAGCATAATTCATCTCTGTTGTGTTTTGTTTTTTTTAGAAATCTCAGAGACAGACACGTCAAAGTGTGATTAAAGTAGGTTTTGAGACATGAAAGAAAACAAAAATATGCATTGAGAGAGACAATTTTTTTTGAGAATGGGTGGAGGAGAGTAAAACCAGGTTCTGTGTGTTTAGAAAGACACTGTCGAGGACCTGAGGATGAGTCTGCTGCACCTCGGGGGACTGTTGTTAGAGCTCTTTTTAGTAACCAGCTGGACTAATCCCTGTCTTTTGCTCAGGCTCATGCTCTAATAGCCTTGTACTACAGTGATTTTCAGTGTGCCAGTAGTCAGGATAAGAATTTCTGATACAGGTGCTCTCACTGAATGCACCACTGCTCATTGACTCTGAAAAAAACTGGGGTGTTTACTCCTTTTTTTTCTCCGTCTGCCTCTCTCTTTCTCTGACATTGGACAGTGAGGTTGTTTGTTTTCAAGGCCGACAAAACTTGGATGTGTTTGTGTAATAACAGTAGCTTGTATCCACTGACATGATGAAGAAGGAGCAAAATGCATCCCTCCCTAAACTCAGAGTAGCTGTCAGCCACGGCCATGTAAAGATATCCTCTTATGTTGCGTTCGCAGGTAAAAACAGGCAAGAAAATAACACCAGTGATGGAAATATGTCAGTATTATTGGTGCTATATCTGCCTGAGCTTGACCTTAATTTTACACAGTGCGCTCTTACATTCTTCTGTGAAATGTTTTACACTTTATCAATGATGAGCTCCCTCTGTATAATTATGAGAAATTAATTAACACTTGTATCATCTAGCAACCTACGGAGGTTTTGATGATTAATAAAAACAGTGTACTCTGTCCACCCACACACTCTGTCTCACTCTGTGGGTGCATTGTGTAATTCCTAATGATTGCAATGATAGAGATGCTTGAAGTATTACTGTTCATTAAAATTTTTTTTTGCTGTCAGTGTGTCTCAAATGACTCTGTGCGGAAACGTGCCTCGAGCGCAGGAACAGAAGAGTAACTCTGCTGTCAGATGTGACAAAGTGAGAATTACGAGCTTGTCAGAAATGCCTGATAATGGCACGTGAAATGCAACCACGGCTGCAGTCAGCAACAAAATAACAAGTGAGGAGGGAGCATTTAATACTTGCTACTTTACATGTGAAAATAAAGAGTTCAGTTTTTGGTTAAGACACGGTGAAGTCTGCAGCTTTTCAGCCGCATAAACAAAAGCTGTTCATTTCATCTTCAAGGTGCTTTATAGAGTTTTCCTGTAAGCCGACAAAAATCATGCATTGTTTACATCCACATTGCCAACTTGTGTTCTTCTTCCTTGCCTTTGCTGCATGTGTTGACTCACTAGCGCCACCTATAGAGAACAGGTGTAGTATAAAAACAGTGTTGTGACAGTGTATCACATCACCAGTATGCATTAGAAAACAAAACAGAGTTGTATTCATGAACAGGCAGCTCCACTGTGCTGATAGAGGTCAAAAACTCAGCAAAGCCTTTAAATTTCAGCAAATAACAATAATGACTTTAATAATTTGTCCTTGTGCCTTCCATACATCTAACAAAAGAATTAATAGGGGTCTACTTACTAATAGGGCAAAAAATATAATTTATGCTGCATTTATTTAAAATGTAAGGTTATTTGAAAAACGTTAAAAGGTTTTGTGGTTTGACTGATATTTGTCGTGTACCAATTTATCATAAGTTATAATAACCAGTAGTTATCTAACTGATTCTCCTCAACTATGAGAATTCCCCTTTAATTTTCCTTGCACTCTGTGGTCATAATTTAAGCCAACAATGATTCATATTTTTATAATCACCTCGTTTCTTTCATCTGGATTTTAGTAGCTGGGCAGCAAGAGGAAGTGAGTTAAAGTTTAAGTGAGTCAGTCAAACTGAAACTGTAAAGTGGGGGGAAGGAAAATAAGATTTTAAATACCAGTGGAAACTACTTCTTCATGTAAACTAATATATACTCGATTATCAAAAGTTCCTGTTTATACAATTTGATGTGTATTTTGTACACAAAGTGCTCAAATGTGAAATTTTCCTCTCCTGCTTGTCTTCCTGAAGTTGGTTTAATGTGGACGTGATGTTTTGGATGTTTTCATTAATATAACTGACAAAGAAAACACCAGACAAGATACTTGATTAAAAACAAGCAGGGGAAAGAAACATTAACATAACCACTGAAACACTGAAAATAAATTTTGCTGAATTGCTGGTCAGAAACTCGCACTCCTTTTGCAGAAACTCGAGAAATCTCTCCAACCTCGCAGATCTTTGATGTATCCTGAAGACGCACCGTCGCCTGTCACTACTGGCTGAGGAATCAGTCATCGATGCCTTTTTTAAAGTCTCTCTGGTACGGTCGCCTTGCTGCTTTGGAGCCTCCCTTGTCACATCCAGTGGAGTTAAAATGTTCCAACAAAGTGTAATATCACTTCACTGATCACACATTAACTGCTCCGCTGCGCCACAGATTAAAGTCTGCAGCTCAAGAGTTCTATCAGAGGCTGTTTTGTATCGTGATTTGTCAGGTTTTATTTACTTTGGTTAAGCATTATGATTGGTGCTATTATTGTTCCTTATGAATAATATTTTGAATCTCATGAATCATATTCTATTTAATCCCATTTTATTCTCTTTAATCCCTGTTTTAATTACAAAACTCTGCTCCTGCTTTTTGTCTTCTCAGCAGCTTTGTTGCCTCATTTTTAGGCTCTTTTTAAATACAGACATGAAAATGCATCTGCTCACCGCTTACACAGTTTAAACAGTGTCTGTCATGCTGCCTTATGTTTTATGACTGGCTGTAAACTTCCACGGCACCGCTGTAACCCAGTATGCCAGACCTGAGTGACCTTCTTTGTGTGTGCATGGGCGTGTTCACAGGTAAAGTTTCGTTTACAAATCCGTCCCAGGGGAGGATTCCTCTCACCTGTGCTGATACATATCTGTCCTCAAGCTGCGGTCACTGTGGTCTGCGAAATAACTCTAAACTATGTTTGGTTAGAAATCCATTAAGTCATCTGCTCCTTCACCATGTAACTCATTAAGGAGTCCATTTAAATTGACTAAGTGGATCCGTCTGAGAATTCACATTGATTGTAACTGTTACATACTTTGCTCTAGAGATTAGACCTTTTGGCCATGTGACTCTTGCATAAAAGGCTTTTAATCAGAGAGACTTCACTTGTTTATATAGAAGGTGAATTATGACTATAAATTGTTTTGTAATGTATCGTATTCTGTTCTGTCCTGGGGGACATGATGTACTGCACAGACGCCGCCATGTATTTCAACATGATTGTTAACTCTGGCTGCGAGCTATGCTGATAATTGCTGAGTGGGTGTCAGGCCTTTAGTGAATTTGCAACCAAGTGAGATGGCAAAATATGTCAAAACATGTTTTACCTCTGAGTGCATGTTCTCTTCATGCCTCACTCCTGTTCCTCCTTCACCTCTTTGCTTGACCTTGGACCTCATTATGGTGAGAGGAAGTCAAAGTGAAACTGATGCATCAGGAGTTTGAGCGAAGACTTGAGGGGGTGTTTTGTTTAATAAAAAGGCAAATTGGTGAATTCTTTCTCAGTGAGTCATAATTTGTCTGCAGGGGGCATAAAAACGTTTATATGTTGAAGTCCACATCTAATTTGCACATAAATGACAGAAAGTTAATTATTGAGCGCAGCAGGTTTTGTAACCTTGATGTTGGACTTGAATTGTTTTTGTCAACCGATTGTAACTTTTACACCTTTAACAACTTTGGAGGTGATTTATTTCAGCTGGATCCTCATCAGTGCCCATAAAATGAATGATTGACACTGTTCATTGTACATTTCCATAATATAATCACAAAGGAGACAGCAAAGCCGATTACAAAACAGTCTAAAGCCAAGCTAGCAGCTCTATGAAGCTGCCCCCAGACTTAGTGGTGCTTTAAGCTAAATGCTAACATCAGAATGCAAAAATGCACAAAATTACAATGCTAACATTGAGATGTATAACAGGAATATTGTTTAGTATGTTAACTAGCTTAGCTTAGAAAGTTAGCATGCTATTGACTAATGTGCTATTGAGCATTAAACATCACAGTGGGAGTTTACCTGTGCTTGCAAAAGTTACGTTTTTTAAAGGACCATGTCAGTCTATTTTTGACTGCTCGCTATTAGCAGAGATCACTCCTATCCTTTACCAATATTGTTGTTAAAATTCAACCCTGTGTATACTTTAGATGTCAGACTGCATTTTTAAACCCATTCACTGCCCTTCATGCTGAAACAGGGCATAGAAACACTATTGGACACGTGAAAGTTGCTAGGTATTGGTAATTCACCCCTCTAAAGAGAATGTCTGCATTTATTTGGTCAAAAATTGCTTGGCAAGTGAGAGAGAGAGGAGAAACTGGAAAAACTGCTTCTTACAAGTGCTGCCTTCCTAGCAAGAATATTAGCATGAAGAAGGATTTTGACACAGATGTTCCTTTTTAACTAACATTGTCACATATTTTCAGCTACTTTCTCTAACATTTATCGAATATGGACAAAATGTAAACAAACACCAGATCTCATAGATGAAGCTATTTTGGGTAAATAGGCAGGGTTTATGCAACCTATGTGGCCGATGCTGACAAAGGACAATGACGTGTAGTAACATTGTATGCTCTTTTAAGGTATTTTTCCTGATTATGATGCAAGATGAAAAGTCAAAGGACCATAAAAATACAGTTCATCCTGAGAGCAACATGAATGTGAACCTCATGGTGACGCTAGAGGAAGATTCACGGCATCACCACAGTTTTTGAAATACCTCATCTGGGGACCGTAAATGTTTGTACAAAACTTTGCACTAGTCTAAAAAGTGTGGAGATATTTCAGTTTTTTGGAAATCTCTGCGCACATATGGAAAATGAAAGGATGAGTTGGCTGCTAATAGAAGTACTTTTTAGATTCCTGAGCCTTTCGTTCCAGTTTGTCAATTAAATACAGAAAATAATGTGCATCATCAGAGCAATCATTCATACATACACTCTAACAAGGATTTCTGAAACTGCACTCCTTTAATGAGACAATCATTAAGCGAACACATGTAGATATCGAGCTTTTCCTGCAGTCAGTTTTGTGAGCGTTATCAATGGAGGCATCCATCAGCTGAATTCTCCAGTCGGCTTGATGTGTCTCTCCCTTCCCAGCAGCCTTTCAATCAATCAGTCCATTTTGTTGTGCTTCCCTGTGGCTTTCCTCCGCTGATGCATAGAAGCGTCAGAACTCTCTCTGAGCTGTCTCTAATGAGTTTTTCATTATCGTTGACATCAACTGAATGGCAATGAAACAGCGGCGTTAGGGCTGTATTTAATTGAATCTGGGGGGCGAGAAATTATTAGACAAAGCTGCGTTGTAGAGCTGCTGAGAGCTGGGAGCGTTTGGCTGCACTCGGAGATCAAGTTGTCAGACTGTGCATCTCGCTGCTGAAGTCACTGTGACTTCCATGGCTCGAGGGTTGTGCTCTGTGACAAGACATGATGGATTCACACTCGGGGGAATACCCTCACCCTTACCTGTATTTATGTGTGTACATGGCCTTACCTCCCTCCACTGAGCTGTGATCCAGAATGCTGTTCACCACTGTTAAGCTTCATAAGCTGTATGTGTTTGTTGCTGTTGTTTGTGTGTATGTGTGTGTGTGTGTGTCACTTTAAGGCACGTCACCAAGTCATGTCAGCCACCCAGTTGAGCATAAAACCACAGACAGAGAAATAAGTAACTCAATTGGAGGCAAAAGGGAACTTGGTAGTTTGGTCAACAGCCATTTTTGATGTATGACTCTAGTGCCCACTTGAGAAAAGTATCATGTATTCTTAAATGACCTCTTTCTTTTCTAGCACATTGACAAAAACACTTAATGCCCACAGAGTAGCAAAAATATCTCCCAGGGTGCTGTAAAATCATTATCTTGTGATGTTGGCTTTGTTTTTTACAGGCTATAAATGTCCAAGTTTCCATTCTGAAAAATCAATCTGCTCAGAGTCACTGCGTGTTTGATTTTCTTTGTGTTATTCTAAAGCTGATGACTCCTCCCTTATGCAACTCTGCTACGAGGAGAGCAAATCAGCACTTCTGCACAACTTCTGCTGCAGAGAAGAGATCGCCTGCGCTTGACCTTGTGTGCCTGTTTGTGGATGTTTACAAAAATACATGAATGCACCATTTGACCCCAGTATACAGTAACGTCTGCTAGGGCTGTTTAACCACGTTCAGGCTGTCCTTCATCGATAAGTCAATGAATTTAAACTCGCTTGCTGCCGTGTCACCGTGTGTTATGCAGCAGTGTTTTGCTGTAATTGCAGCTTTTTTCTTACGCAGCAGCATTTGACCTGATGAAAAATGTAAACAGACAGGCAGGTTATGTAACTCAGTGTAGGGTGTCGGGGGGGTTGGTGATTGGACTAAAAACAGCGGCGCACTGAGAGTGTGACCTCACTCAGACCTTTGCGACATTTGTTTAAACTAATGTCACAAGTTAAAAAGTAAAGCCTGCATGCATTAGTCACATATTGTTTGTGTTTTGTGTGATTTCATAAATCTTTTTAATGCTCTGCCATTTAGTTTTTTTATCGAGTTTAAAAGCACATTTCTTATTTTATTTTCAACATTGTAAATTAGCTTATAAATGCTGTATGTGGCATTGGTGCATTCTGGGAATATTTTGTGCTTATGTAGCTGCCTTTTCAAATATAAACATGAGTAAGTAAATGAATAATTAATAGGGTTTATGTAATTTTGTAGCATTGATGAGAAATTGGCAGAATAAAAGAGGCGGAGTGAGCAGCTGAATGAGAAAACAGTGGGGGAAGAAACACACCCAGTGCTTAGAAAAGATTACTGCGTTGAAAACATGTTTTTTTAGTGCCAAAGGGATGACAAATGCACAACAAATGCCCTTGGAATTTTCCCTGCTCTGTTTCTCCACAGCGTAGCGGTTGTGAAAATAACAACATGAAGTGATAGGTTGCTGAGTCGTGATCATATTACCCTTTTTAATGACTGCCTCTTGGTTTTATTCGGCTCCGGTGTTATTGTAACATTTTCTTGATGGGAATTTGATCCGACAAAAATAATCACAGAGTCCTTTTGGCAGAGAACAACCTTGGATGTGATTTAATTGTCATTGCAGATGGAAAGACAGAATGTTGGCGCTGTGAAATACGTGACTGAACTTGGATTATTTGAAGTTTTCTCTCTTTTTCTTTCTCCCTCCTTTGAGCTTATCTCTGTTTGTGTTGCTGTGTGGAGGCAAGGCTCTCTGCCAAGAAGTTACATTACATTCGCGGGTTGACATAAACGTGGGTGTACAAAGGACTTGGAGGGCTTAAATACTTTATTGTGTGTGTAATGTGAACTGAGCAATTATATCTGCCAGCCTTTCAAACAAAGAGCTCCTATCAGGCATGTTCATGTGTTTTTAATTAACAGCGTTTAGCTTTAAGACATGAGCAGGCTTAACAGGAAAATCGAAACGTGATGATCAGCACATCTGAGGTGCGTCAGGAGAATGCAGTTCTTTATGACGCTGATGCTGACGATGAGGTGATAAATGTGGAAGTCCTGCTGTGGAAAAACAAGTCAAATCGAAGCCACATTATATATGATGTTGTGGTGAGAAACATCCGAGCTCTGAGTCTTTGTGGCATCTCTTTCAAATATTTCTCAGAGCACAAACAGTTTGTTTAAAATGTCCTCTTTTGTGGGTCTGTGGGTTAACCAGCATCTGTCATTTACATTATTACACTAATTGCTCGACTGTTGCGACGCCCTCGTTTGAAATCTTAAAAACACATCTGTCTGAATTTAAATGCAGTTTCTCTTCTCAGCTGAGAAAGAACTTGAAGATCTTGTTTACCAGCACATTGGAGCAATTTGGCAGGCGGCTACCCCATTCAGCACAATGTTGCACTAATCCAGTTTAAAAATAATTAGCTACAGGCTAGAGGGCCTGTGAAATTCCTTTCCCTTACTGTAAATGTTGTTGTCACAGCCTCCATCCTCTTCAGCTCTGAATGTTTTCAGAACTCTGTTATTCTTCCACTCAAATGTCATATGTTAAGATTGCTTGAAGATAAAAACATAAGACTTTTCACCAAATGCTCAGATTTAATCAAACAGTGCTGCATCGACGCAAGCGGCTCCACCCACACAGATGATCTGATTGTCACTGTTTCCTCTCCCTCAGCTCCCAACCTGAAAGGGCGACCTCGGAAGAAGAAGCCATCCATCTCTCAGAGGAGGGACTCCCAGAGTCAGGCTCAGGGTCAAGGGTCATCAGGATTAACCCAGGGCTCAACAGCAGAGGCAGCACAGGACCCCTGCAGTCCAGAGAGTAAAACTACTACCAAGGTAAGATAAGTTGAATCAAATATACAGAAATCTAAATGTAGCACAGAAATGTAGCGCTTAAATACATGTTCAAGTACAACATATGGAAGATATTTCATAAAAAGTACCTTGAAATCCCCTTTCATTCACCAACTCTGCAATAATAACATGTGACACAGACAGCAGTGTTGTATTCTGTACATCCCATGCAGTCAAACATGTGTCTGCAAGCCACATGTTACATGAACCAGTGTAAGACGGTGCTGTAATACTACTTTACACTTAGTTAAAGAAAGTGCACTTTGAGTAAATTAGCCTATGCAATCAGAAGTTTTTCTAGATGGTTTATTATTAATAAGGACAGCACACATTAATCCACATTTCTGTAAATGTGTCAGTGTCAGCCAGCCAACTAATTTTCAACTGCAGTCCTTTTGGCGAGATGTTTTGTCACCAATAGAGTCATAAAATTTGCAGAACAAAGACAACAGGATGCTGCAAGGACAGCAACTGTGACAAAAACAGAGACATTACTGAGTCAAGACACAAGCCATGCAAAGCAACAATAGCAAGCAGGACATCAGAACAATAATGCAGCAACACAAACGCATCATGCGAGCAGCACAAAGCATCAGAACATAACCAGGCAATATTGACTATAAGCATAGATAAAATGATAATATTTTCTCAGCTGAATTTCATCTGTAATACACCAGGTCAAATAAAATATTCAGGACTACAAATAATGATTATTTTCTCAGTGAATCATTAAAAATACCAGAATGCAGTTAAAATGTTTGACACACTAAGAAATGTAGCAACTCTTCACAAATGACTATCTGCAACTGGAGAATGTTTATCGATTTAACATGAAAAATGACTTAATAAATTAATCAAAGTATTGCAGATTACTTTTCCTGCCAAATGACTAATCAGCTGTTCTTTTGTAATTTGTTTTCATCTGACTGATTTATTCCTCGATGGATCAGCAATGACAGCGTAGTTATATAGCAGCTCTCTTTGTTTGTGTCTCTTTTCTCTTCCTCCGACCACATAATAGTAGCTGAAACAAGAACAACGTGATCCCACGGTGGAAAAAGATGTTTTCACTTTGTTTTCTCTGCATTTTCCAAAAACATGAGGTGATGCTCTGAATACAGAAGAATCACTCAAATAGCACCAGAATGAGACATTTTAGAGCTAGCTTGTATTACACACAAGTGAAATCATCACATCCTGCTGAGACTTTGTTTTAAATTGATTATGTGTTTTTGTATTTCTGTATTTTTTTTGGTACTTTTTTATCGATTCCGTTTCTGCCATTAGTGGTAATACTGAAAGTGAGAGAAATATCTCTGCTAAAAGCCCTTCCACAGCTGTTATTTCCCTGACCTTGGACAGTTAAATCAATATTAGCTATTCTCTCTTGAATGAGTCAAACTAATATGTGCCTAATCTGTGATGACAAGAGAAGCTGCTCCATTGATAATCAATGACAAGCTGCCTCTGAAGCCTGTAAGAAAATTTGTTTGTGCTTGAGCACAAACATATTTCATCCAAACTGTCTGACGTCATTTGAAAAACGCTCCGTCAAGGCTTCAATTTTCATCTAAAGTTACATCCACTGACTCCTGACACTCTCTCTTTTGCAGGTCAAACCCAACTGTAAAATTGTACCCAATGGAAAAATAACCCCCGCAGCCAAACACAAGGCGAACGGTGTCAGCAAGAGATCCTCAGCTGAGGAGAGGGAGCGAGGGAAGGATAAGGAAAAGGAAAAGGAGGAGAGAAACGAGAAGGAGGAGAAGGGAGAGGAGGAAACATCAGAGGAGAGCCGAGCGGAGGAGCAGGCGTTCTTAGTGGAGCTCTACAAGTACATGAAAGAAAGAGACACGCCCATAGAGAGGATCCCCTTCCTCGGCTTCAAACAGAGTGAGTAGGACAACTTATTCTCTAATTCCCTCCCTGGCAATGTTTAAACAACATAGCACTTTAGTTTAAACTCAACAGTCACAGTAAAGTCAGTGTGGATGCACTTTTAGTGGGGTGATTTTGATGTTTAGGGTCATATGATAACCAGTGGGTAAGGTTAGCAGGCAGACAAGGTGTCAGAGTGAATTACTGCAGCAGGAACAGGTGCCTAAGTATTAAAACCTATTCAACATTTCCACTTAAAGAGAGAGAGAAAAAAAGTGACCCTCTTGTGCTTGGAGAAATGAAACAGAAGTATATGTGTCAAATTACACTCTAGATATGAGTGAAAGTGCACTCTGTAAGTCAAGAAAGTCATTAAAAATCCACACAGGGGAAAAACCCAGCGTGGATTTTAATCAGCATCTCTAACCACATGTTATCTGTAGTGCCCCCCTGTCGTGATCAGACAAGAAACCAGTTGCTGCTTTTCAGGCGACTCTGTCCACAAACTGTCCACAGTATGAGAGCTTTAGCAGAAGGAGTGAAAATGGCTGCTGACTTCTGCAGGCATATTGCCCAAAATGCCTAAATTATACAGCAAAAAACACACTCAATATGTGGTAATGATAAACTAAAGGAATAATTGACTGTGTGGAGAAAAATCACATATAGCGGTTAGTCAAAGACTCTGGAGGCTTCCTGTCAGAGCACATTTTGGCTGGCTTTTATAGAAGGAGAGAATATCTACTCACACTTGTCAAAGGTGTTTCCTGTGAAGGCCAAGAACGTCCTCTAACCGCGTTAGAAGAACATCACATGTATGGGAAACACGTCTGAGCGAGATGAAAGATTTCTAATATAGGGCGGATGCTTAGCTTGCACTCGGCGTGCGTGGCACACAGAGGAGAGACACGCACGTAAACAGCATAAAGGGCGCACTCTGGTCTCCTGAAACTGAAGAGGTGTTTGTACGTGTTTGATCTCGAGCACGTGGCCTCTCATCTCAAACTGTGGTTTTTCAAATGTGCTTCTTTTCTCACTTTTTACTCAAAGAAGGAAATCACATTTGCATTTGTGTCAAAGGAGTCAGGAAAGATTAAGCTGTCACATTCAAAACGTTGCACGACAACATCTGCAAATTAACGAGAGCCGTAAGAGAAACGTCTATGGAATTTAATGGTGACCATTTACATGGCTTTACAAAAAAGTACATTTACAAAACTGTTCCTTAAAGGTAAAGCTGTGGTTGCCTCAGCTCTGCTAACCTTACCATGGTATTTTGACAATCCTGTCATCTTGACTGCCGACGTGTTGTTGCTTAAATAGGTCATTGTGGTTGAGGGAGAGATAGAGAGAGGGAGCGAGGGAGAGACGGAGGGAGAATTACATACCCAACACGGTTTACTTTTAGTTGGCATTTCTCAGTTTGAGCTCAGAATAAAGTCGAGGTCCACGCGCCAACTGTTTTACATACAGTACATGCTTTGAATCTCAACACCAGACACATCATAAGCAAAGCCCTCATTAAATGGTGAAATCATGCTGTTTAAACTTCGTCCTTGGCAGCGAGCACACATCAGCACATGTAAAGAGGAGGGAAAAAAAGGAAAACACATCATAATTAATACAACAAACCCTTAGATGTAATCAGGCACCGTTTTCATTTTCTTTCCCTTTTAAACTTGCTACAAATGCATGAAAAGATCAAAGCTCTCGCTTTCCTGTAATGGAAATTGAAATTATGTGATTTTTAGTTGCGTTTGAGTTCTAATCTTTTTATGAAGTTCTCTGGAGTTTAACAAAGCAACAGATGGTTGAGTGATTTACCAGACTTGCCCATGCGTCGCAGATTGGGCCATCAAAACATCCGTTTGATTTATGTCCAAAAAAAACCTGAAGCCTAACAGGCTCTTTATAGCAACTTCACCTCATCTTCTGGTTCAGTAGACTTACCTGCCCAGCAGAGAGATACAAACTTTAAATTTTTCAGAGCATATTTTAAACCCTGTAATATTCATTTCGTTGGTTTCACACTGAGTCTGCTTGTTTGCCCGCCTCGCTCTCACACTGATTTTATATTTCACTCCAGGGTTTGCATTCATTAAACATCTTAGAGAAAAGGTGCTGATCTGAGAACCTGAGATTACCTTCACGTCTGTAATGCTCATAAAGTGCTCAGCTTACTATCATGAAAAACAAAATAGGTAGCAAATCTTAAAGGAGCATCCTAGTCTATTTTTGACTTGTTAGCAGAGATCGCCTCTATCTTCTACATCTTCTTGTTGTTCAGATGTAACCAAGTGTATACTTGTAGATCTCACATTGCATTTTAAACTCCATTCCTCGCCATTCCTGTTGACACAAAGTAAAGAAACACTATAGGACACATAAAAGTTGCCAGGTATCGGTAATTCACCCTTCTAAAGAGAACGTCTGTGTTTATTTGGTCAAAATCGCTGAGCACGAGAGAGAGAGGGGAGCAGGGAGCCATGGTGACAAAAGTTATTACGCCTGGAAAAATAGTTCCTTACATGCGCTGCCTTCCTAGCTTGAATATTAGCGTGAAGAAGGATTTGACAAAGACGTTTTTTTTAACTGGCATCACACATTTTTCAGTACTTTCTGTCACATTTATTGAAAAAAGTGTAAACAAACACCATATCTCATAGATAAAGTTGTTTTGGGAAAAATGGGCGGGGTTTATGTAACCTATGTGGCCGATGTTGACAAAGGACAACGACCTGTAGTAATACTGGTATGCTCCTTTAAGTTGCTCTCAGTGTATTTACACATATAAAAAGTAAATTTGCTTTTAGCAGTTTGAACAGTGAGTTTCGTACTCTCCTCCTGTAGGAGCCGCATTCGGCCGACTGGTTGGGGAAATCATGGCCACCCTGTTTCCTCACGGGATCGTGTTTGATGGCATCCTTTACCGCATCATCCCTGGAGGGTACGCAGTCATTGGTTAGTCTCCCTTTCCTCCTCTTAGCAATCCCCCTCCATTTAGTTTCATCACATTTTGTCAGTATATCTACAACTACAGCTCCTTATTGTCTTCTTTCAACCTTTAGTCATGACTAGCATGCAGGTTTGAAAACTAGCAGTAACCATAACATTAATGCTATATGATATAATCAAGACACAATCTCTAGAGAACAAATGATCATCAATCAGTCCTGCATATTTTAAAACCTGTTTTATCAGCCCTTACTGTCCGGCTCCCCTCTGCCTGTTCTTCTCTTCCTATTTCTTAACTGTCAACCTCCTGCTTTTGCAGCTTGTCAGCAGTGGTCCACATGTTCTCTTCCTTCTCTCTCGTCACTTGTCTCATCTTCTCTTTCCTCCAACTTCTCCTCCTCTTCTGTCAACCTCTCTGCCCCTCTAGTTGTCATTTGTTGTCAAGTTGTCCTCCCCAACTAATCTTCCTTATCTCCCTTTCCCTTCTTTGTCATCCTTTCCTTCCTCCTCCTGTTCTTCCTCCTTTCCATCACAGCTTGTGGCCACTTTGCTCTGACAGTTAAATGTCACTGTGGGTTCCCTTTGCTGTCCTCACCTCAGCCACTGACCCGGAAATGTGGCCTTCCCTTCAATCCCCCTCCTTTAGTCCTACAAAGCCCATTCCTTCTCTTCTCCCTTGATCCCTTCTTACTTCCTTGTGTTACTCTTTCTCTTTTCTGCTCTGTCCTTTCTTTCATTCTTTTACCCTTCTCTGTTATTTTTTTCTCTCTCCTCAATATTTTTCTTTTGACCTTTCCTTGCTTCTCATCACCCCTCACATGCCTTCTTATGGTATTAATCCAATTTTTCACTCAGCAGTCTCCTTTCCCCCCCCATTCCCTCAACCACTCTCTTCTTCCTCATTTCAGTTTTTTTTATATTATCTTTTTTCCTTTTAATGTGACCCTACTGTCTCTCCTTCTTTCCCGCTGCCTACCAGCCCACAATCTGTTTTTTCCTTTTATATATTTTATTCTTAATCTTTTCTGACTTCCTAAAATAATAATATCCTCCTTTCTGTCCTTTGTGTTCTTCACACCCTCTGATATTAACATTGTGTTTGGTCCTTTCTATGACATTATTTTTTACCTCTGTCTTTCTCCTCTTCTGTCTCTTTCTTTCCTAACCCCCCATCCTTCCCACTTCCCACCCTCTCTCCTTCTTTATCCACTCTCCCTCCCTCCTGATCCCATCCCATGTCTCTGACAGGAGCAGCAGCGTTGACCGGGGCTGTGACTCACACTGTGTCCACGGCGGTTATTTGCTTTGAGCTGACGGGTCAGATCTCTCACATCCTGCCTATGATGGTGGCAGTGATCCTGGCCAACATGGTGGCTCAGGGTTTGCAGCCCTCCCTGTACGACTCCATCATCCAGGTCAAGAAGCTGCCGTACCTGCCAGAGCTCGGCTTTGGACACATGAGGTTCGTGCTGATTTCACTCAGTGTTCCCAAACAGGTTCTTCTCACTTTTGCCAATTGGTTTTACGTGTTGTTGTTTTGTTTGTTTTTTGCTGTCTGATGTCTGGACTGAATCGTGAGAAGTTGTGAAAAAACAGCCTGATGAAAACTACTATAATAAAATGAAAAACACACTTGTCATCCTCTGCATGTGTATGTCCATCCTACAGCCAGTACAACATCTTTGTAGAAGACATCATGGTGAGAAAAGTGAAGTTTATTTCATCTCAGTCCACATACAGAGAAGTCAAACTGCTGCTGGACTCCTCCACTCTGAAATCCATCCCGCTGGTCGATTCAAAAGGTAAAAGACTGAAGTATGAATTTACTCTTACCACTTTCCTCTAAACAAACAAAAATATATTTTGTTGCCTGAGGTCCATGCTGCTCAGTTACTGCCATCATCTACAATCTATTTATTGCTTTTGTTGTTGTTGTTGTTGTTGTTGTTTGTTTTTGGTCAAAGTCTGATAGAAATCATGAAAATAAGCGTAATTGAGTTTGTTTGATAGAAAGTTTTCTTCCTCTTTTCAGAATCTATGATCCTGTTGGGCAGCATCGACAGGTTGGAGCTTCTGGCTCTCTGTGATTGGTGGTTGTCACCAGAGCGAAGGCTCCTGATGCAGGTGAGGGCAGTAAGAGCCTGCGGTCAGTCTCTTACTCAAGGACTCTATGATGTGGAGGAAGTTCCTCCTCATTGTTTACCCACAGATTCTGGCAGTGTGTTAAGTGGATCATTATATTGTGGTGGATTTTTGTTGCAAAGCCCTTTATGCTTATACAGAATATTATAAAAACTTCACATGTACCAGTGGGTAAAAGTAATTGTTTATTCGATAATTCACCTAACATTTGACCTGAATGACAACAAAGGTCTTGTTTAATTTCCTGTACATGAGGATTATGTTGCTAGCAGAAGCTGTTTTTTTTCCCTGTTTCCATGGAGATACAGACTATGATGTTAGAGAAAAGAAATGAAAACACGTGCCAAAGGTCTTTAAAGTGGTGTTGGTTTGTATTGATCTGTTTACCTGGACTTGGATTCAGGGTCAGAGCCTGCAGGAGCAGAACCAGTCTCAGAAACACAGCTGGGAGTCCTTCGCCTTCGTAGATGAGGAGGAAGAGGAGGATGGAGAGAAGGTGAGGCTCTGATCTGTTGTGTGGCTGGAGTCACGGTCATTGTAACCTCACAAAACATGTTTTGAGCATGACTGAGTAATTAATACATTTATATTTACAAATGTCTAATGGGATAAAACGTTAAGTCACATCTGCTGTCCTTGTTCTCTGCAGGGTGGCCCTGTTCAGGAAGAGAGGAACGGCCCCCTGCCCACCCCAAAGCCTCAGGATCCATCTTTAAACCACACGGCTTCTGTTCCTGGTGAGCTTTGAGGAGGACGTGTTCCTGAGCATTCTTAGTTTTTTTTGTTTCACCGTAGCAGAGG
>JAQFJA010000003.1:20128813-20140125 GCA_029874485.1 Naso brachycentron
CCTTTTTGTTTCTCTGTCTCTGTCTTCCTTCCTCTGCCTCTCCTCATATGTTCCCATGTATGCGAGAGTCCATTACTACAATATTAATGTCATTCGTTCTTTGTTAATGTAATTCTGTTTACTGGATTAATTCAATTGTAAGAAATACCCTCTGATTTCCCATGTCTGTAATTTCTCTCAGTGCAGTGTAGTGTAACAGTGTGTAAGATGTGGATGAAGAATCATGGCTGAGTTTCATAATGTGAGTCACAGTCACTCCCATGGCTTGACCGCTCTTCTCCCCAAGCCTGCTCATGGGAGTAGGCTAGTCCTCCCAGAGACTGACCTAGATCATTCTAAGATGAGCAGAGACACACTCACCCCTCCAGGCCTTTTCATAAGAGGGAGGGGACAGTTTATACAAGCACTGACAGACTGTATCAAGTCTTTTATACCAGTTAGGTAGTTGTCTGTAAAAATAAGTAAAATGAGGGGCAGCTGTTTAACTTTTCTAAAAACTAAATGCATGACATGACACACGAAAGCTAATCTCACTCATCGTCTGTATATTTTATGCCACTACTAATTGACTAAACTGCTATTTGTTCCGTTTTTTTCACTTTCCATTCTGTTTTTTGTAACCCCACCCCTCTTTTGTGTCAACTCAGGCTCTTCCTGGTGACTCAAGCTGGGTCTCTCAGTGGGCCAGTCTAGCTGCCAATCACACCAGGACAGACCCAGAAGGCTCAGGTGCAGAAACAGCCACTTTCCAGCACAAAGAGAGAGGTACATGGTTGTTTGATCTTGACATGAGCCAAAACTTAGACGCATGTACAGTATAAAGTTGCGCTTGAATGTACAGTATTTTTAATTGATGTAAACAAAAAAGTGAAGTGATTTTGTCCTTCTGTCTCCTGAAGCTGATGCCTTTGAGTCCGGTGCGTCCCTCAGCAGAGGAGAATCCTCCTCCAGCCTGACAGACCGTAAGCGCAGGACCCTCCCCCAGCTCCCTGTGGATGATTCCCGAGCCAAATCCAGCACCAAAGCTTTGGGACTGAGGTCTGAGATTGGGGAGAAACAGGACACTGAACCCCAGGAAAAAGAGAACAAGGGCGACGGGGAGTCCCCAACTCCCACAGGGGACGTTGAGATGACCAGTAAGCGGAAACAAAGTTCCACGTCTTCCCCATCTAAGGCTCCTCTCCGGACCTCGGGCAGCACTGAGCGAAGGAAGAGGTCAGAGGAGAGGAAAGGAGGGGGAGCACAAGAAGGAGGAGAGAAGTCAGGGAAGCCCCTAGTGCGCCAGGGAAGCTTCACCATTGAGAAACCAAGCACTAATGTCCCTGCAGAGCTCATCCCACGCATCAACAGAGGCAGCAATGGGCGTGAGCGCAGTGATTCTGTGGGCAGCATGGACACTGCTACGCTCCTGAAGGACACTGAAGCTGTCATGGCATTCCTGGAGGCCAAACTAAGAGATGAAAACAAACTAGACCTGAAAAGTAGCAAAACTGGTATCACCATTCAGGGTTCTGGTTCTGGCTTCCCCTCCCGGACTGACTCCATCTCTCCTGAGTCAGATGTTGACACGGCCAGCACGGCAAGTCACGTAGCTGGGGAGGCAGAGAAAAGGGCATCAGGTGGTGGTGAACAGAAGAGGCGTTCCCTCAGCAGCATGCACCGGGAGAAGAGCAACATGAGCACAGCTTCCAAAACCAGCATGGCTAACGCAAGTGCCCGTGAACGCTTGGAGAGGAAGTCCAAAACAAGAACAGCAGAGGCAGCGAGCCGGACTGATGCACGCCGCTCTGTTCAGCCGTCCTCCAGAGCACGCCAGCCTTCCTTGGATCTCACTGATGATGACCAGACTTCTTCCTTCCCCATCTCTGACATCCTCTCTTCCGACCAGGAGACCTACTCTGGACCTTCTGGCCACTCCAAACTCGACAGCAGGTCTGGTAAAAACAATGGGTCCTCCAAAGGCAGCCGCACTCTCCAGGCAGCCACCACCTCCTCCTTAAACAAACAGGCCACCTTGCCTCAGCCACGGCCCACAAGAGCCTCCCTTCTCCGTCGCGCCCGGCTTGGGGATACATCTGACACAGATCTAGCTGATGCCGACAGGGTGTCCGTCGCTTCCGAGGTTTCCACCACAAGCTCCACCTCTAAGCCGCCGTCCGGTCGGAAGGGGCTGTCACGACTGGACTTGCTGGCTCAACCACGTAGAAACCGTCTGGGCTCCATCTCAGCCCGCAGTGACTCAGAGTGCACAGTGACACGGAGCTCCACCTCTTCATCCCGTCTGTCAGCTGAGACGGCTCTACGTCTGGGTTTACGCTCATCAACACCAACAGAGAACAGGCTGACACCGAGGATGAGGGCCAACAGTGTGTCCAAACTGAATGAGGCCAAGACAAAGACCACTACAGCTGGATACTGCTCCCCCACAGGTGAGCCTCATTAATGCTTAGTCTCTTTTTCATAGGAACATTGCAGGAAAGAACATTGACATTGTCCATTAAGGTTTCTTATTTCATTGTTTCTGTTTTTATCTCTGATTTCTGTCTATAATAAAGTGGCATATGGACAAAGTCCAATAAGTGTGCATCATAGCATACCTCATTATGTGTCAGTACGTAAACATTTGTGTGTAAACATTTCCGCTGTGTTGTGACACATTTGTCATCGTCCAGAGAGCTCTCAGCCCGAACCTGAGGGCGGTGATGCAGAGGAAGAGCTGATGGGTACTGTACCACAACTCTAGTACCTCGATTGTTTGTGTGTGTGTGTGTGTGTGTGTGTGTGTGTGTGTGTGTAAGATCTGGGTCACAGCAGTAGAAGCTGTCAACAAGCTCAACTCTGTTTATTAGTTTCTCCATAGTTCTTCTTAAGGGATCCCACACAGTTTAATCTTTTTACAGTTTACAGATTCAAATTTTGCAGTGAAATCCTAAATCTGTTTTTAATACTTTTCCAGATGTAAATTTAAAAGTGTAGTTCGTAGTGTCGACAAAAATTCCACTGAGTAAAAAGTACGATGACCCAGCTCGAGCATATGTATGTTGCCATGTTAACTCTGTGTCTCCTCCCTGACATCCATCATGTGATGCTGTGATGAAGACCCAAATGCTCTATTCACACTCCCACTTAGCTTTACAGCATTGGAGCTCATACTTCAACACCATGGAGCAAATGGTTTTGTAACAGTGCTCCACCTTGTGGAGATTTTTATTCATGACACCTCCACTTTGTCACATTTTACCCTTGGGTGGCTGATAGAGCATGATGTCGTCTCATCATGGTGCAGCTGCATTGTGTGAGCGTTTTGAAGCAGTTTAACAGATCCCTGGCTCTATAAAGGTTTTATGTTCCGTGTTGGATGCTTTGTTGGCTGCATGGGGTGGCGTGCTTTAAGATAACTCATGTAGAATGTAACTCTGCTGCTGTTGTTTTCATTGTGGTTTTAATATCGCCGAATCAGTCCTGTAACTGTCCAATAACCATTACTAAACTAACGCCCCCCATCTTTTATTTTCGCTCAAGAAGGATATAAAGTGCACTGTTTCAGTACAAATTTAAAAAATGCCAAAGATTACAGATTTTCTACCTTTACTTGCAGTGTATTTGTATTCTGTCAGATCAAGTTAAGATTGGTGGGGGGCTGCCTCAGTAATAAAGCCTCATATCCACAAGCTCATCATTAACTTGATTAATTACAAATGTTACAGTGTAAAAAAGTTGAGTGATGTTGATAAAACATCATGCTGCTCTTCTATTACATTCACAGTGTCCAGTAGCAGCAGGTGGAGACGTCTGCCGCCAGAGTACGGCTCCACCTCAGAGGAAGAGTTCGGCTCCACCAGGAATTCTCCGAAGCATGGAGGACGCTCCCACGTGCGGCCTCATCACCTCGTCCCACACCGCAGCTCGAGACTCAGCACCACGGCGAGCCCAGGCTCCAGCTTGGTGACAGGTCCGGGTGGAGTCGGTGTCAAACACCGCATGAAAGAGCAGGAGGAGTACATCAGGGACTGGACAGCACACAGCGAGGAGATAGCCAGGTACTAATCTGCTCTCATCCATAATTTGATAAAAGATTTAAATCTTTCATAAAGCTATGATGCAGTATTTTATAAGTATTATAAGTATTTTATGTATGTGGATGCAGGTTGCATGTGTTCATGTCCATCCTAAAGAACTCCTCCATCTGTCTGATGGTTAACAGGTTATTCCCATGTGTGCGCAGGATCAGCCAGGACCTGGCTAAGGACTTGGCCATCTTGGCTCGCGAGATCCACGATGTGGCCGGTGAGATCGACTCGGTCAGCTCATCTGGCACGGCACCCAGCACCACCGTCAGCACTGCCGCCACCACCCCGGGATCAGCCATCGACACCCGGGAAGAGGTAGGCCCTGCACGTGCCACGCAGCCGGATATACAGGAGAGCATGAGAAAGGTGCCCGTTTTTCTTCTTCTATCATTGCATAACTGCGTTTGCTTCTATTGCGCCTCTGCCATCCCTCCTGTGTTGCTTGGATAAAAATGACCGCCTCTCTGTTGCTCCGTAGCTTTCATCTGCTGTGAGAGGTTTTCATTTACTGCACTCCCATCTGCTTCACTTTCACTTCTTTATCTTTTCTCATTTTAGCAATGACAGGATTTACTCATTTTAATATTAAAGCATTAAATTCTAACTTTTGTTGGCTGGACAATGAAAGCTTGAGCTTCTTAGCTCTCTCTGACAGAGTTCTTAATCCCGTCATTTCTCACAAAATCTTTACTTAACCTTATTAAATTTGAAAAAATGCTGGAGAGAAATTTCTTCAAGTTTTTGAGAACTTTTCCTTCTTATCTCTTTGTCTTTGCCAAGTTGGTGGATCGTGTGTTCGATGAGAGCCTCAACTTCAGGAAGATCCCACCTGTCATTTCAACCAATAAGGCACCAGAGATCAATGGGAAGCCGGTGGAGCTCCGCCCCCGCGCTCCTGACAGCCTGGAGCCCCGAGCTCTGAGGCGACGCACCTGGAACCGAGAGGAGGTGAAAAGCAACTCAGAGAGAAACATTTAATCAAAAAAAGGAGTCAGCCATCTTCAGATTATCATGTGTTAAACTTAATTTGTCCTTTGTGTGTGTTCAGGCGGTGTTGGACAGCCTGTTGCTCAACTCAGTTTCTCAGCTGTCCACCAAGATCAGAAACTCTGTCGACAAAACAGCAGGAAAAATCAGGTTATTATACATCATGATATTTAAACCCTCCATGAGTTTGCAGCATTGTATTTACAGTGTAACTCCAGCGCACCATTGTATTGCTTTGTGCAGCCAAATCCATGGTGAATGAATATGTGTCCTGCTGTTTGTTACCTTTTTACAGGATATTGTTTAAGGATAAGGACAGGAACTGGGATGAAATTGAGAATAAACTGCGTTCAGAGAGTGACATACCCATACTGAAAACCTCCAATAAGGTTTGCAAACAGATCTGTCTGAAAATGTAATGTCAACACATGCAATGACAAGTAAAGTGCCGAATTATTAGCTAATCTTTTTGGCTTTTTTGCCTCCTTTTTTCAGGAAATCTCCTCGATTCTGCTTGAACTGAAGCGAGTGGAGAAGCAGCTGCAAGGTAAACACATACACCTCATATAATCACACTCGTGCTAAAAGTAAATATATCTAAACTAGAAACACAACAAGCTCCCTGATACCATTATGGGTGTTTTCAATGCACCATCACTTTATCTGTTAAGTTGCAGTCCATGATAGTGGAGAGCATAAATATTAAAGATGGAAAGCAGCCGAAGTAGGGGCAAAAACCTCAAATTAGGGCTGAGTTTACTCAAGCTAGTGAGTTTAGACTCCCTCCACTGTAGTGAAAGTAGACTGTAATGTGTAAAAATATAATTTTTTTAAAGCTCTGAAGCTGTATTTATTATTTCTCTATAACATTGTTGAGTTTATTTTACAAGAAGCTTTCCACACATTGATTCTCTCTTTGTTTCCTTCCTAGTGATCAATGTGATGGTGGACCCTGATGGGACCCTGGACGCCCTGGCCAGCCTCGGCCTAACCAGCCCCACCACTCCCACCAAGCCCCAAACCGCCAAAACCACTTCGCCCTGTGCCACCAGCCCCGGGTCTGCACCCCCAGCCAAAGAATCCCTGCCGGAGATCCTTCCTGGGCCTGGAGGATCAGCAGCCAGGGTTCACGCTCCCTCTGTCAGCACAGAGGAGACAGCACGAGACCCCAGCATGGGTCAGGGGTTACCAGTAGTCGGAGGACTTCCCTTCAACCGCATGCGGCCGAGCGGAGAGGAGGCCATTGCTCAGAAGTAAACAGAAAGTTTCCCCAAAATTAATGTTATGTGAATAAACTTGAGTGCAGATGTTCACAACAATGAAGCAGGTGTAGAAACATTTTTAGTTGCCAATCTGCTTACTATACTGTCCCAGTGGAGGATTATGGGTGTAATATAAACATAATTTAGTTAAATTGTTACCAGTCCTGGCCGGAAATGAAGTGCTTCAACTGACCTTTAGACGCTACAAGCTAAACGCCAACTGACGCATCACAGATATAACCTCCGAATGGAAATTCACTCATGAATGACGTGGATAGCTTTTCAACTTTAAACTGTTTGTGCTTACTGATCAGCCTGAGCTCCTGATGGACTGAAGGCTGCCTGGCTGCTCTCTCAGTGGACAGATCTCTGGTTGTACAGTCTTCACTCTCCTCCGGTCTTCTCTTGCCTTCTCCATGTGTCTGGACCCTACCTTCACTAAGGACATGCCTTAAACCACATCCCTGACAGTAGCACTCCCTCTCCCCTCAATAACATAAAACCTTTAAGACTTAAATACAGTACTTTCAGACCAACAGAATGCATTGTAAAATTCCACTTGCAAAATACTGTATGTTCTATTTACACTATGATGAAATACAGCACTGCAGTGATTATCTCTTTTTAATATTTCAGCAGCCTTAAGTAACCACGCTGACACACCACAAACTCATACAGACGAGCTTTATGCCTGAAACAGTTCACAAACCAAGCAGGAGCGCAGATGTTTTCTGTATTTCATAACTAACCGTCCATTGATTCATTTCTCCAACTGACTTTGTTGAAAAATAATTTGTAGTGCCTCCCCATCTCCTTCCTCATCTCATCCCTCTACTCATCATGTTTTACTCCTGCCTTTCCCTCCTTTCTCTCCCAGTAGTTATAAAACTTTGTGTACAAAGTTTGTCCCTCCAGTAGCATGTACAGGACAGAGCTGAGAGATTTTCTCCTCCGAGTTGGTGTCTGTGTTGATCGTACTAATACTGCAAAGCAGTTTTATCAGCCATTGGGGAACAGATGATCACTTTAACTCAAAATTATCACCAAAGTTAACAAGTTTATTGATCGTGTCATTTTCAAACGGTTGAGCCATCTTGAAATTCCTCTGTTGTGCAAAAGCCTGAGAATCTGTATTTTAAACATGGCAGTCTCATCTTCCTCTGCAGTTAATCTGTTCTCTGAATGTCAAAACCTTTCTTCTGTCTCCAAATCAAAGATTGAAGAGGCCTATTTATTATAATGAAACACTAGTTTAATCATAGCTGCCCAATCTTTTTTATATCAGCCCATGTGAGAATTAGTGCCCTTAGCTTTCAGCAGTAACATCCACTTAAGTGTCCTATGATTTCCAATTGGCTTTTTCTACTTTTTCCAGTCATGGATAATATGATAATTTTTAAGCTAGCAATTAAAAGCAAAGATAATAACTGTTCAAAGTAAATATTTTATAATATTTAGATACTGTTATTGTGGATGAAGTACTTTTACTTTACTTTGCGTCACCTCACCATACAGTTCATGATCTCTGTCGTTAACCGGCCTGAGCACACAGTAAAGCTGCTGAAATCATTTTTATCATGGGAAACTTACAAGGAGACTTTTTTTTTAAATCTTGAAGTCGTTTCTTTTAGGAACGTCAGTGAGAAGAAACGAACACGTCTTTGAATAGAAGCCCATCTCTCCTCTGAGTTTTGCTTGTAATTCGGTTTCATATCAGTGTACATACAGTTGGTGTAAGTTCTATGTCTACCAAGAGAGGAAGTTCCAGAGAAAGTATAATTAGGCTCTTTCTCAATGACTTTGCTGCTTTTTTAGTTACTTTATGGCGACTGACCGTTTTCTGAATCTCTCTTCAGCTTATAGCCTTTGTTCTAAAGTAAGATGACTTAAAGGCAGTATGTTAGTACTTAGAAACTCTTGAGATAGTGAATTTAGGTACTAGAATACATGTTCATTCATTTTCAGTATACTGTACTGTACAATGTTTTCAATGCCTCAAAGTGCCCATTTTGACTCTAGGAGGGCATTGATTCAAGAAGAGAAGAAAAAAAAATTCTCTCATTTTGCACATCAGATTGTGGTTTTTCATATAGAAGTAGTGATGACGCAGGGAAAGGCTGCATCAAATGTCAAGTGGTTTGACAAAGAATGATATCAGCAGTGGCTGCCTTGCCTCTCCGGAGCTTTTCTGTCTGTACAAATGAAGCCTCCAATCGTGTTTTCTTTTTTTTTTTTTTTTCTCCCCCTGCTTTATCAAAACCATGAAATTAGGGGACTGTGAATGCTCGGTACATGTTTATTTTTTTGAAATTCTACATGTGTCATCTGATCAGTGTTCTTTGTTGTTTTTGTAAAGAAAAAAAACACCATATTATTTATTTTTTGTTTAATATTCTGTGGATGTTTCATGCATTTTATATTTGTTCAACTACCTGCATTGTTTCTTACTGTTAATAAAAGAGAGCCATTCATTTGTTTCTGTTTTTATTTGACTGGGCATGAACATGAACTGGCTGAAGTCAACTTATTCAGCCAGTAGATGCCCCGTGCACAACACTGTCAGCCCTCAAGTCTTGGTGCAGATGATGGCAGGAAACATTAAGTAGATTCATTGCCTTTCAGATTAAACTTTGTCCCGTCACTACAACTGACCAGAGGTGGGAAGTAACAAAGTACAAATACTTCATAACTGTACTTCAGTAGATTTTTCAGGTATCTGTACTTGACTTGAATATTTATTTTTCTGACACCTTTTTACTTTTCCTCCCTATATTTGAACACAAATATCTGAACTTTCGCCTTGTTACATTCTCCAAACAGGCTTGTTATTTTAGTCTAAAAGCATCTGTCTTTTTGGCTGTGCTCAGGACGCTTTACAAACCCAAAATGACGCTATTTGACAATCCGGGAATAAGATTCAACACTCAACTCAGTTTCTAGTGCGTTAAGGAACGTCTTGGACAAATCCTGCTGATTCTACCTTAAAGTTTAAAAGTCCTTGCATTATATTAATGTGGCATGAGGTTCAGTTAGCTTTGCACAGAAATATCCTCCAGAGGGAAACTCCTTTTACTTTGATACTTTAAGCATATTTCAGAACTTGTACTTAATTATTTTTACTTGAGTAAAGAAGTTGAGTCAGTACTTCTATTTTTACCACTTTTTTTTTTACACAAGTATCTGTGCTTCTAAGTAAAAAATGTGTTTTTGCCACCTCTGCTACTTACAGATAAGGAAATTAACATATTTATTACAAAACTAAAGGGAGGACAAACTGTTTTTATATCCAGATTGAAAATTCCAGAATTTTGGCTAAAACTAAGTTCTGTAAACCATTAATATGGACAGTGGAAGATTTGCATGAATGTTTGAATCTTTTACGCTGAGTAAAGCAAACCATAAAATGCATACAAGCATAATACAGTAACAACCACGAGCATATTCATATTATTGTCAGCTTCATGCATGTTGCCTTGGCTAGCACGTGGTTATTGATAACCAAATGGATTTTGTGAGACCAAAAGCAGCTGTTCTTGCAAGTCTCTGCAGACATGCTGGATACAGACTCATGAATTCCCATCTTTAACTGCAGTGATTAGATTTCAGTAACAGCAGACTGACTCATTTACTTATGTACTTGTGTACCAATGAAGAAGAGAGCAGCATTGCTTGAAATCCAAACAGTACTAAAAATAATCATCACTTATGACCTGAAAACTGTGTGGCGGTATGTATCCACAGAAAACATGCCCTCTGTTGGTGTTTTCTTATTTTGCCGTGTTTAGGAAGTTTCTGGGCATCAGTGTGGGCAGTTGGTGTGAAGACTCAAGCCAAACTGTGCAGGGTGTGTGGGCAGGACTCTATAAACATTGGGACCATGTGCCAGATTGTAGACAAGCATCCAAGAGGAGCCGCTGAGCCACTGAGAGGTAACTTTGAATGCTGAATTTACAAACCCCACCCGACAAATCCGGCACATTCCGCTTTCAAGTTGTTTCTGTATTTTAAAAAAAACATTCATTACGAGCCTGGTTTGAGGAATTTCAGACAGAGACAAAACACTCTGAAGTGCATTTTATTATCATCGATGAATTTCAAGGTTTTGTTTGACTGTTACATCACAAAACAAACCAGTTGCAACCAATGGCATTAGTGGTTGTCAGACAACAGGCGTACAGACGTGGAAAAATATGGCAGGACGGTCTGTGCATGAAGATGAAGGTTAGCCAGGGGGCCACTTCATGATGCGTCCACCCAGGACGTGGAGGTGGAGGTGGTAGACAGACTGTCCTCCGTCTGATCCATCGTTGACGATGACCCTGTAGCCTTTATCCAACCCTGCATTTTGAGCACACTTCCTTGCAACTAACATCAAGTGGCCCAACAACTAGAACACAGAGAGAATGAATGACTGCACTGAGGTGAAAATACACACAAGCATACGCATAAGCAAACAAACCCTGGATTACACCCAGTAGCCGTCCACACAAGCATTAAGTTGCCTGTAAAGGGTTCCATCTAGTGGCCACTGAGAGTTATCAGTCAAATCAGAAAGTTGGGATTTTAAAGACTATAAAGAAGCTTACAAAAGGTAAAAGAAAAAAATCATACTTACTGCAGCATCATCATCCTCTGCAACTGACAGGCGAACAATTGGCTTTTTTGGGACGATGAGGATGTGAGTGGGTGCTTGAGGAGCAATATCAGGGAAGGCTATGCACTGAAATATAAAAGAACAAATGAAGAAGAGAATTTAGCCCATGCAGAGCTGTGGTGTAGGGTTAGCCTCATTGTTATAATAACAAAATGCTTCTTTCATTTGTATTGTGACTTCTTCTTTGTTGTTTATGTTTATGTTACGCACGGACGCTAGGTGACCCGGGTCTGAAGCATGGCGAGCCAAAACTTTTTTTCCCGCTGCTGCCATACAAGAGTTTTCTGGAGCACGGTACACAAAAACAAGCTCCTGCCTCCTTCAGTTTTTGACACCAGG